>CM041777.1:195822593-196103272 GCA_023374045.1 Limonium bicolor | reverse complement strand
AATCCGCATATACCGCGTGCTAACCGCGGTACGCCGACTACTTTGGGTCGGATATACATGGAGTTCATTTTACATGCATACATACATACTATCACTACACAATACAATCAACAATGCTTACTTACTTATACAAGGTTCAATACATACTAGGGAATGCAATTCGATAGTCAGTCATTCGTGTTAGTTACTTACTCATTACTTCTTCGTTACCTTACTCACTACTCTGTTCGTGTTGGGTTCGATATTCGTTGCTCTACTCGTACTCACTCCTTACTCGCTACTCAGTACTTTACTCTTGCATACTCATCACTCAATGCTCATTTCCTTACTCGCACACATTCCTTACTCCATACCCGTTATGATACTTGTGCATACTCATTACTCAATACTCAATACTCGATACTCATTACTTACTCATACATACTCAATACTCAATACTTTGGTCCCTGGGCGGAGTCATACACAAGACTCGCCACCGGGCCTACAAATTCAAAGGCTATACACTTAGCTCCTCAAATATACAAGTGTCCATTTTTATCGGACTAATCAAATTCCCAACACTCCTCTCTTGGAGTATCTTACAATCTCATGGATTAGCCTAGAAGTATCTCTCTCGATAACCTCCACTAGCTTAGGGAATTGCCACCGTCTAGTATTCTCATATTTAAGGTTCCCCCAACGTATCGAATACTCTCATGTTCGGGACATTACTTACATCAGTCGGATCCTCTCATAGTGGGTCGACTAGTTGCTAAGGGGTTTGAAGATCCCTCATCATTCTTTACTACTCTCTTGGTTCATGACTTGCACCCACATTAATTCCTCTGATAGAGGTTACTTATATACTACCACCAATTATTGTATGTGGGTTATTCATTTCGGTTCTCCTACCGTTATCGGGAGGTTACTACTCCCGTACACTCTCTCACATTCTAGTGAGTTCGTTGGTTTACGTTAGCGTTTATTGGTTTATTAGTTTAGTGTGTTTCTATGATTCCATTAGTTCACCACATGACTCTTACTACGAGTCACTTACACAACAAGACTCATCTATGAGTCGGTCTACGCACTAAGTAAGCCACACAATCAATCGAGAAAGGTTAGCTCATACAACATACAGCAAGACATACAATGAAAGGCAATAAACCGTTTTCATGCTTTAGTCTTGATTAGCCGGCATACAGCACACAAATCAACGTAACTCGGTTAGCATACGGGGCATGAGGAAATCATACCTTTCACCGGAGTTAGCTTTACCATGTGTTCCCTTGTACCTTGGTTCACACTTGTTCCACTGGTAATGTTTCAACATTGTTATTAATGCTAAGCTCATACGATACATCAATAATTACTACTCCCGTACTTACCCCGTTGTCCCGGTATACTTAGTTTTACTTATGTGAAATTATGTTCTTACTTCTCACTCACTTCCTACACTTGTTTACACTTCTTAGGGCCTTTAAATATCACCAAACAAGGCCTTAACAACTTCCAAAACCATTACCATTCACTTCCACATCATTAGGCATCTTTAAAACACATTCTGCTACAATTTTTGCATGGTCCGGGTTTGTGTCCGGGTCTACAAACCCGGACCAAGTCCGGAAATGAGTTTCTGCCTATTTTTATGTGTGGTCCGGGTTTGTGTCCGGGTTTATAAACCCGGACCACCCCCTGGGATGGCCTTCTGCCTAGTTTTTGCTATCGTCGGGTTTGCGTACCGATTTACAAACCCGGACCACCCCTGGAACTGTCAAAATTTACAGTTTTCCATCAGTTTTCAACCCCTAATTCACCTCTAATCATTTCCTAATCTTTCCACATGTTTTCTACATGTTTAAGCATCCTAAAACATGTCTTAATCCAGTCCCAAACCTCCTCAACACATTAGTCAAATCCATACTCAATACTTACTCCATTCCTACAGATTTTTCTTCCTCTCTGTTACAGTTAGCACACTTATGCATTTCCTTTACTCCTCTTTTCATTTTGCATCTTGTCCCAACTTCATCTTACCATTCCAATCCCTTTCCAATCAACTACACTACCTATACCAAAGTCCAACTCTCTTTTACCAAATCTTGCACACCAATTCTTCCTAGTTCCTACAATGCATTTTGATACCTCTTTGCTACAGATTTTCATCTTCTTATTTCTCATCACTAGTAGAAAAAACATTTTAAACGACGACACTTAAACCATGGTTAAATGAAAAACCGTGGTTTAAAGTTTATAAACCACGGTTTCTAGGGAAACCGTCATTTATAGTACACACCGGAGAGAATAAACCACGGTTTTTGGAGAACCGTGGTATATAGTTTACTTATAAACCACGGTTTGTAGGGCAACCGTCATTTATAGTACATGCCAGAGAGAATAAACCACGGTTTTTGGAGAACCGTGGTATATAACTGTCACGCCGGAGAGAATAAACCACGGTTTTTAAAGAACCGTGGTATATAACCGTCACGCCGGAGAGAATAAACCACGGTTTTTGGAGAACCGTGGTATATAGTCTAAGCGGGAATTTTAATTTTCGGCCCAAATTAACGCGGCTCTCTTCTCTCCAGCATGTACTATAAATGACGGTTGCCCTACAAACCGTGGTTTATAAGTAAACAAAGAGAGCCGTGTTAATTTGGGCCGAAAATTAAAATTCCCGCTCAGACTATATACCACGGTTTTTGGAGAACCATGGTATATAACCGTCACGCCGGAGAGAATAAACCACGGTTTTTTGAGAACCGTGGTATATAACCGTCACCCCGGATAGAATAAACCACGGTTTTTAAAGAACCGTGGTATATAACCATCACGCCGGAGAGAATAAACCACGGTTTTTGGAGAACCGTGGTATATAGTCTGAGCGGGAATTTTAATTTTCGGCCCAAATTTACGCGGCTCTCTTTGTTCTCTTATATATTTCTCTCACTGTAATTGCAACCCACACTGGCGAACAAGGATTGAACGCTCCTCTTCCTCATTCTCTTCACCTCCCGGTAACTTTTACAACCCACGCCGGCGAACATGGAACATGCTCTACGCCATCTCTTCAACCTCCCGGTAATTTCACAACCCATACTAGTGAATAAGGAACATGCTCTATGCCATATCAACCGCACTGTAAATTTGCTACCCATACTGGCGAACAAGGAACATGCTCCTACCTTTCTCATTATCTTGTTTTCATGGTAATTTTTGCAACCCACACTGGCGAACAAGGTACGTGCTCTGCGTCTCATCCTCATCTCCACTCATTGTAATTTTTGCAACCCCAGCCGGCGAACAACGAACATGCTCTACGCCACATCCATTCTCTTCAACCTCACGGTAATTTTGGAACCCACCGGTGAACAAGGAGCATACTGCGCTTTCATTCTTCACTCACGATTTTGCAACCTTAATTCACAAACAAGGAACATACATAATCTGGCATCTTCATTGTCTTGTATATGCGCTCTGTTGAGATTTCAAGATTGAAGGCGAAGATTTGAAAAATTCATGGACTATAAACCACGGTTTCATGTATAACCGTGGTTTATTCGTTGTTTTTTTCACCTTATATACCACGGTTTTTAGAATAACCGTAATTTATTACAAACCGTGAGGTTATATACCACGGTTCTCCAAAAACCGTGGTTTATTCTCTCCGGTGTGACGGTTATATACCACGGTTCTCCAAAAACCGTGGTTTATTCTCTCCGGCATGTACTATAAATGACGGTTGCCCTACAAACCGTGGTTTATAACCGTGTTTTTTTTACATTATATACCACGGTTTTTAGAATAACCGTCATTTATTACTCACTATAAATGACGGTTATTGGCATAAACCGTGGTTTATAGTTAACAAGTTCCGCGCGAGAAATACTTTAAAATGACGGTTTATAGAACCGTGGTTTTTATCTTCATTTAAAACCACGGTTTTGAACCGTGGTATATAATATTTTGGCATTTGCGACGGGAGCAAATACCACGGTTGAAAACCGTGGTATATAAGCGAAATAACCGTGGTATATAATGTTTTTTCTACTAGTGCATACTACCATTACCATTCCATAGCTACTAAACATCTCTACTAACTCCAACACACACCTTGGTTCTCCTATTCACCAAGTCATCCTTAATGCACCATTCCTACTAAAATTTCGCCATAGTTCACCTACTTTCCCTTACTTATCCACACATACCCTTTCTTATCCAAATCATTCCTATTCTAGCCACACCCATACAAGGGTCCTACCAGCAATAACAACAATCCTTAATACATCAATACACTATCAAACATCAATACCAATCCTCATACACAATATACTCGGCTCCAAGGCCTACAATTCTCTTACTAATTCACAAATACTCAAAACTTCATAAACTTCAATATTAATACAATAGTTTAGGTTCTTTTATTTGTTTACCCATTCCCATTACTCTAATGCATTAAACTTAAGCATTAAGAAGGAGCTCTTACCTTGAGCTTTTAAATTCCTTCATTTCCTTTCCATTTCTCCTCTTTCTCTCTTTCTTGCACCAATCGGTCAAATGGGAATGGAGTTGTCAAACTCCATCCCAACACCCAAGAAACACACAAATGCATTTTAATTATCCTTCTAAACCCTTCGAGAATTCTAATTCAATAAAAAGGCTTAGAGCACAAGTTAGGGTTTTACCTTTGGAGATTTTTGAGAGGGGTTCTCACCCTTGAATCAAGAAGGGAATTACTCCACCAATGGAGGGTTGAAACAATGCTCCGACGCAAGAAGAAAACAAGGTGTTACAAGGAGCAAAAATCGGTCAAGAGAGAAAGGTGAAGAAAAATGAATTTTCTTTGGAACTTTTTACCTTAGAAGAAAGAGGAGACTCCGTGCTACAAGGTGGTGCCCTTTTCTCTTCAAATGGGCAAAACCCACGAAAATGAAACTCATCCTTTTCGAATTTTGAAAAGAGAGAAGTGTGGAGCTTGAAGAGGGGAAGAAGAATATGTGTTCGGTTTTTCATTTGGAGCTCTAAAATGGCTTGAGCATGGAGATGAATAGAGGCTGCCATGGGAGCTTCCTTTGGAGCTTCAAAATCGCCCAACAGGGAGGGGAGAGAGAGACATCGCTGGAAGAGAGGAGGAAGCAGTACGTGGGGAAAAGAAATGAGGGGAGAGAGAAAGGTAAAATACTTTTACCTTACTTTTTGCTTTTACTTTATTTCTTTCTCTTTTTATTTCTAGCTAGTTTAAGTGTGTGAGAGAGCTAGTTACTCTCTTAAAAACCGGCCGACTAATATACATGAGCTGGGAGCATTTTTTGTCTTTTACAGAAAACGCTCGTTAATTTACCCGGTTTAGCACTATTCACTAACCGGGCCCGTTTTCCGGAATTTTCTCGTTTCTTTATTTTTATTGGCTATTTATCTTCCATTAATGCTTAATTATTGTTATTTAATGATTTATAATTTTTACGGGTTCGTTTGACCACTTAAAATCACGTTTTCGGGTTTTCTCGAAAAACGTGCGCTAAAGCTCTATTAGCGTTTTAATACATTATTTGGATCCGTTTTCTTTGGGAGTTGTTCCCATACATTATTTTGGTCTTATTAAGCCCCAGAAATCCACATAATACGCTAACCGAGGTCTCATACCTCCTATGGTTATTTACGCTCATTTAGCGTTTTTCGCTTTTTAAGCGTTTCTTTATTTCTTTTGGATTTATTTTTCCTTACCAAAATTACTTAGGCACTATTAGGCCCTTAAATACCATATTAGAATAATCTAATCACCATATTTAAGTTCGGGGTATTTCATAATCCAAGTTACTCCAAGCTTAGAGCATGTTTTGCTTTAATTGTCTTTATGGTGTCTCCTTGCATTTTCTATGGTTTAAATTGTTTACTAATGTTTCTAAGGCACGTTTTAGCCTTATTATATCTTAGTTTAACATCTAATCACCATATCTAGGTTTGGGGTATTTCATTCCTTGTTGTCCTTTTCTTTTTCTTTCTTGCTTGCCGGCACCTAAGAAATCGTTTTGCATTACTAGATCTGCTCTTTCTCCTTGCTCGTTTGTACCCTACTCATTTTATTAGCTGCCCCTAGACCTGGCGAAGGTGACCCAAACCAGAAAAACCGAATTGATTCAACCCGATTATAAACTGAATAGCGTGGCCTGAAAATCCGAACCGAACCAAACCAAAATCGAATCAAACCGAAGTTTGGTACAACTGAATCCACCCGAACTATATTCACCCGAACTGAATCAACCCGAACCGAATGCACCCGAATGCTTTATTAAATCTAAATCTACTATATTTGTTCCACCCGTAAAAAAAATCGTTGACACCAAAAACAAATAATGGAGATTCAGACATCCAGTAGGTGTTCATTGCTCACAAATGATATATATATATATAACTATTGGACATCTTCAATCTTCAAGCATCTCAAGCCTTGTTGTACAAAAACATTCATAAACTGTGTTGTTACCCTTCCAACACATAGATGTTTTGCTACAAACTATAGAAGTTTTGCTTTAAAATGTTTTATAATACAATTTAATGTGTATCATTACTATTTTTTAATACTCTAGTAATTTTGATTTTAATAAAGATAGGTTTGTTATGTTAAGGACATGAGACTTGAGAATGGTTTAAATGTTGATGAAGTTTAATTATAAAACCTTAACTTTTCAGTCGAGACATATACTAACCAAGATTGATGTGTATATGCATAAAAAAATTGCACAATAAAACGAGGAGAATAAATATTCTCAATGGTAGATTATTGTTAAGCGTGGGATAAACTAGCATTTTGAAGGATGAATAATTCTCACTAGATTATTTCATCTACCTTGACAGCATAACCTATTAATGTTTTATAAGATTCGTCAAGTCGAACTAAATTGATAGTATCTCATTTTCTTCTCAACTAAATCAGGGAGTACCTCTTAATTAATCATTCCTAGCAATGGAACCACTCTTATGTGCTTCTTAATTTCTGTATATTTTTTTTACAGGAACATATATATTACCAATCAGACAGTAGATGGTGCGGGCATCCCATTCCTAGCATGGAGCGGCTGTATATGTAGCAATCCAGTCAGTAAAATGACTGAACTGCTTATGTGGCATAATAAATTGAGTAATATTTGTATTAACTTTAAATAGTCATAACTTTTAAAATATAAGTCCAAAATAAAAAAAAATTGCACAATTGTTCAGCTGTTTGGGTGGAAACTTTTACATGCCATTTTACCTTCCAAAGCGTATTTAAGTTACTGAATCTTTGATTCCTGCTCTCTCTGTATAATGTCTCCTTACCAAAAAAAAAAACTTTTATGGTATTATGTTTTTATAACTCGTATAGTACAAGGTTATACAGTTGGTTAACAGATGACCGTGCACTTCTTTCCAAGCAAAAAGATACGACCAGACAATATTTTTATTTTGCAGTCAGTACTATAGACATGAAATTAGTTAGCTTTGCTTTAGCCAAAGATCTGTTATTACATGCGCATGCAATTGTTAATTAATAATATTCACTTCTTGCAATTGTTAATTATATTAACTTCACATGCACACCTTTGTGTTGTGGTCCTTAAGAACAACCAAAACTGAATAACACACCTCCTCCATAATAATAAAATAATTAAGTGAATTTCTCTCATTATATAAGTCATCTCTTTCTTAATTGGAGACCAGTAACGATGTAAATATAGTAATCAAAACTTTATAGGAACTACACCTTAAAAAAGAAATGTTAATTTGTGTGAAAATGTAGATGAGCAATTTAATTATAGGTGAAAAAAATAGAAACACTTATATATATATATGTTATTTTCTGACCAAATACAGCATGGAAATTACAACTGTTGTTTGCACCAAGCATGTAAGGAATGGTACAGACAGCGTGACGATTTCTCCCCACGGGAAGAAAGAAAAGCTGCCTACAAAGAAAGCTGCCAAAAATGAAAAACACTTGCATAAATCTTTTTTTTTTTCAATCAGAGGTACAACCAGCTAGCTATGTGCTACATTTATACCAAATGTACATATTTAATAGATTAAGGTATTATCTCTAGCTATATTCACTATCATTTTAGAGGGGCAAGAAAGTGAAATGAGGAGAATAGAGCATGCCATACATGCACGTAGAGGCAGAGGAGGAGGAGAGACCCCCATTCTTTCTGCACTGCAACAACTGCCTGCACATGCGCCATGCCAGTCGCGCCACTACCTACAACACAACCCAGCTGTATTTCCACTCACTAAAATACGAACATCAATTTAACTTTCCATTAATTATAATAAATGATGTATGTCTACAACTGGATAATGCTATAAAAGTTGTAATAATCTGTACTTTTTGCACTTGGCAGTTGCATTTGCACATGACGGTTATAATTGACGAGATTCGCTTCCGTCTTTTTGATCAAAACGCGGTAGTTTATGAGTTTTGTATGTACGAAATTACTATCAACTATATTGTCCTTAAAACTAGGCTACTTGGGCGCCATTCTTTTACATAGCTGATAATCTAGTTGATGTTAGTTGTCAGCTGAAAGTTAGAAAAAGTATTGAGGAAAAATAGTTGATATGACAATTGATGTATATGATATACAGAGACAATAAACTAGCTGATCAAATAAACTCGGTGCAAAAGAATGGGCATATATGAACCGCGCCGTTTTAGGTGCTTTCAAGTGTTGGTTCATGCTAGTGGCATATGGAATATAAAAAAGCACCTCAACCGGATGATTATATGAAAAGAAAGCAAATAAACCGGACTGTTCAATGACTCTTTGACCTGGATCCATTTTCATGTCCAGCCTGGAAATTGTACGGGACGGACATTCCGTATTTGGTGCAACCACATGCCACAGTGGCAAAGACAAATACATGTCAGCACCGTATATCAAAGTTGAGGAACGGGAACAAATCTAATAATATTTTATTGTCATTAAATGTTTGTAACTTTTTAAATATAAGTTCAAAATAAAAAAAATTACACCATTGTTTATCTAAATTCAAGCTCTTTAAAACAAGACCAATCATGGATATATTTTGACAAGTTTAAAAATTTATGTTAGTTACATGTACATATCAACATTCATCAATGACATTTATGATTCACCACATACAGTTTAAAATACACCAAATAACATTAATTTCACCACAAAACAATAATGATTCAGTATTTGTTTCGAAATTTATTATCTAATTCACCACTTATTAGTTAATGAATCATGATACCAATTTTAATGAATCATAATATCAAATTTAATGAATCATAACATAATTTTAGTGTATCATCAGTAACATATAAAAATAAAAATTGTAAACAATAATACAACACAAAATAATATTTGGTACGTAAGAAAAATACATGATTCACCATATAAGGTTTAAAGTACATTACAATACAATAATAATACACTAAAAACAATAATGATTTTTATCAGTTCCAGAGTTTGTCATTTAATTCACCACTTATTAGTTAATGAATCATAATATCAATTTTAATGAATCATAATATCAATATTAATGAATCATATCTCCATTTTAGTGTATCATCGTAAACATATAAAAATAAATTTTTTACACAATAATAAAACACAAAATAATATTTGGTATGTATAAAAAATACACGATTCATCATATAAGGTTAAAATACACCATATAACAATAATAATACACTATAAAACAAAAATAATGCACTATAAAACAATAATGATTTTTATCAGTTCCAAAGTTTGATATCTAATCCATCACTTATTAATTAATGAATCATAATATCAAATTTTAATGAATAATAATATCAAAACTAATGAATCATATTATAATTTTAGTGTATCATCATATACATGTAAAAATAATTTTTTTTTAAAGTTGTTAAAAAATATCCATGAGTGGTTTTGTTTTGAAGAGCTTGAATTTAGATGAACAATGATATAATTTTTTTCATTTTGGACTTATATTTCAAAAGTTATAACCAATTAAAATTAATATAGAAAAAAGGCAACCCAGTCAATAAAACAATCTAGTCAATAGTTGACTGGACTGTCAAATGAATGGACCACACCAAATATGATGCGGGACGGCCGTGGCATCGAATCTGCGTTTCATGTCTATATATGGACATTCGAACTAAAACTCTTTTTTTGTCTGTTTAATAATTTTATTTCAGAAAAATCATCAATATTTTTTAACAATTTTAAGTGACTAATTACACGATTAACGAGGAACTTGTGATTATTCTCAACAGAGGAGAATAGGTTTTCCGGTTATAACAAATTTGCTTACACGTTACGATAAATACATTGGTTTGATTTTTCTTCTCATCAGTAGCATGAGTTGTTCAGTATCTTGTTGCGGGAGAGATACCTTTTTTTAACACAACTCTTATAGTATTTTATTAATGTAAAGAGGTTATATTCGGGCTTGTAGCCCCATGTCCAATTCATAAGCAAGGTTCTTTGTCCCCTCTCCCTTTCCTTGCGAGCAAATGGGCTCTAATGTCGTTATCCCTCACTACAAACACCCACTCAATTTTGTAAAAAAAAAAAGAAGGTAACTAAAAGACATCCAACAATACTTTTTTTTGATGAGAAATTAGAACTTGTATTATTGCCTAATAATATGCTATACAACACTAAGCTGCGGGTCTGTATATATACAAGTGATATGCTATGAACTTAGTATATAGACAAGGGCCGGGCTGGCCAGTTACAACAGAGAGGGCTTTAAGACATATAGGCTATTATGTTCTAACACCCCCCCTCAAGATCTGCCTGGGTCACCTTCTAGATCTTGCAGTAAAGATAGGCCAATGTCTTTGAGAAATGAAGCATATGATTTGCCAACTGGTGGCTTGGTGAGAAAATCCGCCAGTTGCTGTGTGCGTGGGATGTGTTGTACAGAAATGAGACCTTCCTGGATCTTCTGTCTGACAAAATGGATATCAATCTCTATATGTTTTGTCCTTTGACGTTGGACAGGATTCTTGGCAATGAACACTGCAGACTTGTTATCGCATTTCAGTGGAATCGGTTGTATCTCCTGGACTCCAAGTTCGTGAATTAATCTGCTCAGCCATAAGAGTTCACCCGTGACAGCGTGCATGGCACGGTATTCTGCTTCAGCTGAAGATAGAGAGACGCTGCTCTGCTTCTTGGATTTCCAGAAAATTGGTGATCTGCCCAGCATGATGTAATACCCTGAAATGGAACGTCTGGTGTCTTTACAGCCAGCCCAATCACTATCACAGAATGCAAGCAGAGATAAGTCAGAGTCATTGTTTAAATGAATACCATAATGTGTTGTACCTTGTAAATAATGTAGTGTGTGATAGGCTGCTTGCATGTGTTTAGTGGTGGGTGCTTGTAAAAACTGACTAAGTAATTGTGTTGTGAAACATATATCTGGACGAGTATTGGTTAAGTAATTTAGTTTACCAATAAGACTTCTATAGAGAGAGTAGGGTTAGGAAGGATCTCACCATCGGTAGAACTGAGTTTTGTTGCAGAGGGAAGAGGAGAGGCGGTGCTGTCTTTACCGTGTATGCAGTGTTCTGTCAAGATTTCAGCGCAGAACTTGCGCTGAGAAATAACCAGACCTGTGGAATGGTACAAAAATTCCATGCCCAAGAAAAAATGTAGCTGTCCAAGATCTTTTATTCTGAACTCCTGGTTCAGTTTGTGTTTCACTTTTGTAATCTCAGTTGTGTTATTGCCAGTTATTAAGATATCGTCTACATACACAACAATGATTGTAATTTGTTTTAAATTGTTTTTGATAAACAGAGAGGAATCATTTTCTGATTTTGTATAACCCAATGTTTCTAGAAAAATACTTAATCTATCAAACCATTGCCTGGATGCTTGTTTTAATCCGTAAAGAGATTTCTTCAGGCGACAAGCATTTATGTTTTTGTCAACATCTAAACCTTTTGGAATCTGCATGTATATTTCTTCTTGGAGATTTCCATGAATAAATGTATTGTTGACATCTAGTTGGTTTATTTCCCATCTTCTTTTAACAGCTATGGCTAGAATTGTTCTAATGGTGGTCATGCGAACCACGGGAGAGAAAGTTTCTGTGTAATCTAGACCATATTTTTGACTGAATCCTTTGGCTACAAGTCTAGCCTTATATCTTTCAAGAGTCCCATCTGATTTTAACTTGGTTTTGAAAACCCACTTACACCCTATGGCTTTTTTGTGTTTTGGAAGTTTTGTGAGCTCCCAAGTTTCATTATTAATGAGGGCTGTAAGTTCTGAGTTAATAGCTTTAAGCCAATGTGGGTGTTTGGCAGCTTCTTCATATGTTTGTGGGTCTTGGATATCAAGGATTTGATCTAGGGTATTTCTATTTGAGATTGAAGTGGCTGTTAAAGAAAGAGATGGAGTAATGTCAGTAAGAGAAGTATGGGGAGAGGATAGGTTTTGATATTGGGTGTTGAGTGTAGTTTTGAGAATGTCTGTAAAAGGATCTTTGTCAAACTGAGTGGAACCAGTGTAATAATCTTGAAGGTAAGAGGGAGGATTTCTTGTTCTAGTAGATCTCCGAAGTGTGTCAACATTGGTGGAGTCAAGAGTGTAGTTGTGGATTTGATCTGCTGTATGAGAATCTGTTTTTGAAAGAGTGGGAGGTTGTGTTTCTAATGGTGTAGGATCTGAATTCAGTAATGTAGGTGTATTATTTTCAGGGAATATATCAGGCTGTGGGTTGTGAGAAGGAGGTGAAGGGAGGTCATCATCAGAAACATAGACTAGTTCTGGAATAGAAGGAGGAGAGATGGGATCTGAAATAGCTTTATCAAGATGAATGTCTGGATGAGGATGTTTAAAGGGAAAAACAGACTCATGAAAAATAGTATCTCTTGATGTTATTATTTTATAGTTGTCTAATTGCAGTAGTTTGTAACCCTTTTGGTGTTCAGCTAAACCTAGATAAATGCAAGGAGTGGATTTTGAAGCAAATTTTCCTTGTTTTGTGCCTAGAACCAGAGCATAAACTAGACAACCAAAAGGTTTAAGGTTTGTGTAATCTACTGATTTGTTGTGTAATACCTCATAAGGTGTTTTCCCTTGAAGAGAAGAAGAAAGCAATTTGTTTATCAGATCAGTGGCAGTTAAGAGACATTCACCCCAATATTGTAACGGAATTTGTGATTGATGATATAGAGCACGGGCTGTTTCCATTAAGTAACGGTGTTTTCGCTCAACTATCCCGTTTTGTTGTGGAGAATGGGGGCATGACTTTTGATGAATGATTCCTAAAGAATTAAAGTAAAGTTTTCCTTGAGTGGAACTTCCTAACTCAAAAGTATTATCAGAACTGATGCATTTGACTTTTTTTCAAATTATCTTTCGACATATGTAATGAAAAGTTGAATGAAATGAAATGCTTCAGATTTAGAATGAAGGAGTTTAATCCAAAGAGCTCTACTTTTGTCATCAACAATGCTGAGAAAGTACTTTTTATTGTCATGACTTGGCTGTCTAAAAGGGCCACAAATATCAATATGAACAAGATCAAAAATTTCAGAACTTGTTGTAACAGATCGAGGAAATGGTAATCTATGATTTTTGCAACTATCATAGAAAGAAGTCTTATCTAAATCAGCACGTTTAGTCAATTTGAGCTGAACAAGTTTGTCTAAAGGGGTATGACCTAATCTCAAATGCCACAAATACATAGCAGTAGGAACAGAACAAGAAACTTTCTCTTTATTAACTTCTGGTGTCAAACTTTGTACAAAAAAATTATCAACAGGTTTTGAAGACAGAATTGGATTACAAAGCTGATCACCACGTGTTGACAGAAAAACATCTAATGAACTAGGATTCAAAATATAAAGGCCTTTCTTTTCAAAGGCAAATTTTACAGTGTTCTTGTCATCATGGTCCTGCAAGAGACACAGGTTCGGATATATTAACAGTTTAGCATCTATTTGTTGAAGAAACTTACGCACTGAAAGAAGATGAAATTGGAAAGTAGGAACATATAAAACTGATTTTAAACAGAAAGTTGTGGAAAGTTTTACAGTCCCATATCCCTTAATGCATCCATTGTGACCATCAGGCATACGCACAGAGTTATGACATGCAATGAAATCAGTATCTACAAACAAGTGTATATTTCCACATATATGATCTGTAGCGTCAGAATCGATCACCCAGGAATTTGTAAAATCATGGATTATAGTTGCATTTAAGGAAGAGACTCCAATACCTGCGAACTGATTGTAAAAATCTCCTTGGGGTTGCACAGCTTGCAGATTTTGCTCCATGAATGCTCCGAGGGATGCCAGTTGCTGTTGATTGAGCCCCGGGACTGGTGTCTTGTTGTCTCGGAAGTAATTGGTCAGAGCAGAAAGCTGTTCTTTGTTAAACCCTGGAACAGGGGTATCGGAGGATTCAAGAGAGGTGGGATCGTCGGTGACAGCGGAAGATATGGGTTTCTTGGTCTTGTTGCGCCAGTAAGAAGGAAAATTACCGGTGACCCAAATACATTCTTCGACAGTATGGCCGATTTTCTTGCAATGCGTGCACTTGCCTTTCTTGGAGTCAGTGTGGGCGATTGTCTCCCTAGTAGCCTGGTTGGGTCGACTCCCAGAGTTAGGGTTTGCTCTTGCGAAGGCCAAACCATCTCCGGTTTCTGGTTTGCGCATCTTACAGGAAAGACGATGGTGTTCTTTTTGGCACAGCATAGAGTAAACATTTTCGATCGAAGGTAGAGGAGAAAGCATGAGAATGTTACTACGCATAGATTTGTAGGAATCGTGCAAACCCATTAAGAAGTCAAAAACCCGTTCGTTTTCGCAGTGCTTCTGGAGGTCAACAGCAGATCCGCAAGTGCAAGGTGAAATGTTGACCAATTCGTTCTGCTCATTCCAGATCTTTATCCAACGGGTGTAGTAGTCGTTGATACTATCGTTACCTTGTTCAATGTGGTGTGACTCCTGGCGAAGAGAATAGAGACGAGTCCCAGGTGGGTCGTCCCATCGCTTACATAGATTCGACCAGGCTTCAGCGGTGGTGGCATAGTATATGACGCTTTCCTTGATAGATTCACTCAGAGCACTAAACAACCAAGCGAGGACCATGCTATTTTCTTTGTCCCAGTCGAGCTGTTTTTCGGCGTCGTAGTCGCTGCGTTTTATAGTGTCGGTGAGAAACCCAACTTTCGATTTTGTGGAAAGACCAACAAGGAAAGAACGCTTCCAGGTAGTGAATCTTTTGCCGTCGAATTTGTGTACGAGCAAAGAACTGGGGCTGTCGGAAGGGTGAATGTATAGAATTTTATCCTTTTCTGGTTTTCTTGTACCACCGGTAGATGGATCTGGAATGGGGATTTTGTTGGAGTCGCTGGTAGAGGGATCACGGATGTCATCGGCCATCAAAACGCAACGAAAGTCAAGAAGAAAGGGTTTATTTTCTTGATTTGTCGACTTTAGGCATTTTGAGTGTGTATTGCTCTAATCTCTGGGGACATCTGATACCATGAGAAATTAGAACTTGTATTATTGCCTAATAATATGCTATACAACACTAAGTTGCGGGTCTGTATATATACAAGTGATATGCTATGAACTTAGTATATAGACAAGGGCCGGGCTGGCCAGTTACAACAGAGAGGGCTTTAAGACATATGGGCTATTATGTTCTAACACATGAAAAACAAAAGATTTTGCCTTTAGATAGTTGATGATTGATAGGCAATCAGAGAAAACTTTTATCATCAAGATCTTTGCTTTCAAAGCCAAACACGGATTGTGAACAACTGTTTTGGATTCCACAACGCTGGGGGTGTGAGAAAACAGTCTCTTTTCCATTCTTAAACAACTTCAACATCGAACTTCCCTTCATTGGTTGTACTGCCATCAACAAAAACACATCCATCATAATCATCCAACTCCTCCTCCATCATCCCATCTTCATTAAGCAAGAGTGATTGGGAGTCATCTACCTTCATTGTCTCTAAAAAGCTCCAAGCTTGATCCCATCCCCCACAAGTAGAAGGTGCACCACCATGCAGAACATGTGTTAAAATTGCCCAGAGATGAGAGATGAGAGATGAGTTTTTTTCACATACTTTTTATTATCCTATAAAATGCAATGTAACCCAATCAATGAATTGATTATTTGTGAAATCAGAATCTGGTCAAATGCCATTTCGTTTTTCCCAAAATGGTTCCACCGACCAACAAGCCACTAAGCACGGATTAAGCTTTCCCACCTACCACATAACTCGCAACGGTCATCCTTGGAATCACATATTCTAGCGGTCTCTACCTTACAAGGTAAAATTCTATTTAAAATCTTCCAAGCGAATAATTCAATTTTCGAGCGAATCCCAATTTTCCTTAATCGATTCATAGCAAGCACCGAGGGGCTAGCCCCTGAACTGGAAGGATTCATCTTCCTTTCCCGAATTTCCATATGATACACTGATGTGGTTGAGAATTTCCCACTTTTTGAGGCACCCCATGACCAAACATCCCTGATAGGGATCTGACTGAGAGGAATCCCAATAGTTTGGTCTGTATCATCCTTTGTGAAGACACGTCTAACCTCACTTTCCTTCCACCTTTGGTTCGCCTGATCGATAAAGTCCCTTAGCATGTGTTTACCATCCACCACCATTTAGCTACCCCACAACCAAGGATGACCACTTGGCTTTGATGGTATCCACCTGTCCTCAACCCGCATATCATGTCCATCCCTAATAGATTCTGGTACCCGATTCAAGATATTTGATAGAACCATGGACTGACCGCCAAATGGGGCTTGCATTATACCCCAGTTGAACCTTCGACATAGATGACACTAGAAAAATCTAGTCTTCATAACTCTAGACATCAGCAAGCCCGAATTGGTCACTATGCACCATCCTTGTCTTGCTAAGAGAGAATCATAAAGACCTCCATCTCCCTGAAGCCTATACCCCCTTCGCTTGCAAATCACCTCCCACCTCTTCCAAGCAAAACTCTACTTCTTCCAGCCTCCCCTCTCCACCAGAACTTGCGGATAAGGGATTCGATCTCATTAGTGAGATTTTTGGGCAGCTTAATGAGGTTCGTTTGGAGGATGCTTTTAATTTGAACGACCCGGCTCGCTTGGGAGACTTTATCAGCCCACCCTTAAAATTTCTTTTGGATCCTTTCCTTTATGTAGCAAAACATCTCCTTCCTATTCCTTCCCACTTTTGATAGAAACCCCATGTAGGTCCCCTGATCTCCTGCCATATCAACACCAAATGTAATACATATATTCCTACGTATGCTTCCTTGAATCCCTTTTGAAAAAAATAGGCTAGATTTCCTGATACTAATCAACTTGCCATATGCCTCCTTAAACTCCTTTAGGATATACTCCAGATATCTCACATTCTCCACCGTGGCCATGCCAAAAAGAAAAAACAGTCATCCGTGAAGTAAAGCCTTGAGATCTTCGGTGCTGACTGGTTAATCGTCACCCCTTTAAACATTCCCGTTTGTGTTGCACTTTGATTACTCGAAGGAGAGTGCCTCGAGGCAGAGGAGAAATAAGTATGGGAGAGAGAATCCCCTTGGTGCAAACCCCTTGTGAGGGAGAAGCATTTCCCCGGATACCCAATAACCTTGACTGCCATGGTTGCTGAGGAAACTGCCATTTTAACTGCTTTGAACCACCTCCCAGAGAACCCCATACTTTCCATAATTCCAAACAAGAATCCTCACTCCACTCTTTCATAAGATTTGGCCATGTCAATTTTAAAAGCGGAGGATCCCTTTTTCTTTATAGTGGATTTTCCCATAATGTGAAGAATCTTGTGTGCAACGATCACATTATCAATATCAGCCTGCCTAGAATAAAAGCTAATGGGTCTGGGAAAATAGTTTCATCCATGAAGAGTTTTAAATTGTCAGCCAACACCTTTGACACTACCCTACATATAGTGTTGCAAAGGATGGGTTGGTAATCTTTCATCGTATTCACCTCTTTCTTCTTTGGAGTCAGCACCAAGTGGGTATGGTTAATACCCTCAGGGAAACTTTCTTCATTTAGCATGCCAAGAACAGTATTTATAAAATCATTTTTAACAATGGGGCAAAAGGTGGATAGGAAATTACCATGAATACCGTCTAGACCAGGGACCTTCCTTTTGCTCATCTTTTTTTATCACATCCAGGACTTCATGTTCCTCAAGTCTCTTACTGATAGAGCTCAACATGTATGTTGTTATGTGATTCTCAACACAAGCTTCAAGATGGGTGTTACACTGTGGAGAAGAAGTGGTGAATAACTGCTGTAAGTAACATCTGACAATCTCCTCAATCTCGTGCCAGGAATGTTTCATTCTACCCTTTTCATCATCTATATCCAAGATTTAATTTCCTTTCCCTATCATCGCCCTAGAAAAGAAATAACAGTAATTCTTGTCACATGTCTTCAGTCGGTCATGCCTTGAGCGCTCGCTGGGTCCATCAGATTTCATCTTTTGGCAACAAGGAGTCAATCTCTTTTTTGGATACATTTTCTTTTCTGGACATTATCATTCCCATACTACTCACTCAACATAAGTTGAAGCTCTCTTCTTTTATGATCTAACTCCCTTTTCTTCTTCAAGAATTTCTTCCTCCCCCATCTTCTTAACTGATGGCCGCATCTGAGAGCTTTATTCATGTACCCTTCCCCCTATATTTCCAAGTAGACTTCATAATCCTCCAGCATTCATCCTCCCTTGCCCAGCAAATCTCAAATTGAAAAGGCTTGGGGTCGTGATTTTCATTTAGATTGAGAACTACTTTGACATACCTGTGATCGGATTTCCCTCCACTACACAAAAAATTGGTAATAGTGACATTATATTGGTGACACTTTATGAAAATGTCAAAAATAATATGACGTTTATAATTGTAACAATTTTTTAAGACATTTAAGCATGTCACATATTAGGTGAGACATTTCTAAGTGTCACAATTCAAAATATATGAATTATTAAAAAAATATGTATTGTCTGCCTTGGGAATGATTGTACATTGTTTTTATTTCACCTCCAAAATAAAGTACTTTACAACATTTTTATTAGTATTTTTTTCTTATTTTTAAATACATAAATCCATTGAACAGTAGAATTGTTTGTTTATATGGTGAGAATGATACTTTTATTATTGATTACTTATTTTTCTTGTTATTTTTAGGATATTTAAGGATATCATAAATTTAGTGAACATTTCTAAGTGTCACATAGAATTTATTAAAAAATTGTGTATCATTAGGCGAGGATAAATGTAACTGCCTCCCACCACTATTTTTTACTTTTCAACTAAAATAAGTTAATTTACAACATCAAAATATTAGAATTTATTTAAATACATTTATTATTGGGTGGGAATAAATGTAACCGCCCCTACCACATTTTTTTATTTTTCGACTAAAATAGGGTAATTTACAATATTTTTAATATGTATTATGTATTAATTTTATATGCATAATAATAAAAATGATGAGACAGGGAATGAAATAATTATTATATTTTTTTTGTTTTTATAAATATCCAATTTAAATTAACAAAAATCTTAACTACCTAAAATATCTCAACTTTAACGTGGATTTTTAATATTTCTCTTTCATCACATTTCTTCACGTTCCCCACTTCTCCCATTTATTTCTCCATCTATCCACTTTTGCAAACTACACGCTATACGCTCTGGGTTCTATAGGGCTTACCTTTTGTCAAGCCTAACAGCACTTTGATTCTCGCCATTAACGTGCCGGTGTTGTCATCGATTTGGTCTACCTCTCTCTCTTTGTGATCTTCTCTCAAAACGTTGGTCTACCTCCAATAACCCGGACAACCTTCTGTTCAAATTTGTAGTTCATTTCCAGTAATCTAGTTGATTTTCAACGGCAACGGGGAGCGATTCTTTACAACTGTAACATGATTTCCAGCAACACCAAGCATTGATTGAAGGTGTGCCTTTATTTTACTGCAGTCCATTTGTTATGATCTATCCATATCCCATCTAAATCCTCCGTATATATATGGACTTTTTCACAGTTGTAACTATTCCCAATTTTGTAAGTTGGGATTTGATTTTGTGGCCGATAGCCAAGGAGTTCAAACATTAGCTTCTCAGCAATTTAATACTAACATGTTGGTTTGATTCAATGTGCTACAAAGCAACAGTGGCTGGTAGTTCATCTACACCATTAGTACTTCTTCAACCACATTTCAATGATCTTTAATGATTCGGTGAAAAAAGAAGAGTTGCTCTTGTATTGTTTAATATGGGTGGGATCTTTCATTAAAAGTAACAGCTTGCCAGTAGAAGTTATTAAACTCTTTTGATAATTGATGACACTTAATTTGTCTTCTATTCTTATATTAGTCTGAATGTTCTTTTCTCTAACTTGTTTATTCTTCTCAATATTTTAGGATCCATATGATTCAAATGGAAGCGATGAATGTCAGAACAACTTTTCACCACCGGAGGGAAGTGTGGATGCTTGAGACAAGAATTTAAAGAAAGCATTTTCTCAGTCTTGTTTGTAAATGTCTTTTGTTATGGTTACCTAGGTTTTTGAGGTTGTGTAGATAAATAACATTTATCACTCTCTACTTTTTTGTAATTAGAACTACTATAGTTAGCTAGTTTGTACACATCATTAACGCAGGCAAGAAAATGTAGGTAGCTTCTTCATATTATAGCTACTTTACACTTTCCATAGAAAATAGGTTTGTATTTATTTTTAAGATTGATTGCTACAATGAATTGTCATACTAACTACACCATTTTAATACAATGTGAATACTAGTGAGCATACATTTTATTGGTCATTCTTCATTTTAGTTACGTTCTATTTACGTCAAAAAAAACCAAAATTACTATTAAGTTATGTAGTATTTACGTGAAAAAATCAAAATTAATATTAAGTTATGTTAAGAAAAACCAAAATAACTATTAATGATTAATAACTTCTAAAAAATTTAAAAAATTATTTTATTATTCATCAAGTTAATTGATGTTTATTAAAACTAAAAAACATTTATGTGTGACGGTATATATATATGGTATATATATATATATATATATAAGGATTATTTTGCTTTCAAAATATGTTGAAGTGTGACACTTGAAAATGCCACCTAAATAATGACAATTATAAGTGTCTTGATATTTTGTGACACTTCTAAGTGTCATATTTATTCTGACACGTAATTCTAGACACTTGCACCCAGTGTCACAATTAATATTGGTGACATTTTTAAATGTCTTTATTTACAAAAAAAAGAGTCACCAATACAAACATTTGTTGTAGTGCTCAATCAAGATTGTTAGGAAGATAAATGTAACCATGAATATACTATCATTGTATTGATTGTATTGATTGTGTGTACAAGGGTTTGTATAAGAGACTATATATATACAAACGTAATGGACTTGTTTACTGTCTAATAGACACAATAGACAGGCTTTACATTGGGCCTATTACTAATGGGCTTATATCCTCCCGCGGTCCAAACTGAGACAGAGTGGAAGTCTGGACCGAAGTGAGTCAAATGTGGAACTGGGCAAGGCCTTGGAAAGAATATCGGCTAATTGATCCTTCGTGGAGATATGTGATACACGCAAGCAGCCTTGTTGGACTTTCTGGCAAAAAAATTGAAAATCCACTTCAACGTGTTTCATTCTACTGTGAAAGATTGGATTTTTCACCAGAAACGTTGCCCCGATGTTGTCACAGAAGGCGAGAGGAGGATTGCGCAGAGAAAACCCTAACTCGCGGAGAAGATGAAGAAGCCTGGTAACTTCAATGGTCGCTGTAGCTAGGGCTCGAAACTCTGCTTCGGTGGACGATTTTGCTACTAACTGCTGCTTTTTCGAACTTCAGGAGATGAGGTGTGCGCCAAGGAACACACAAAATCCAGTTGTTGACCTGCGATCGACCACAGATCCGGCCCAGTCAGAGTCGACAAATATAGAAAGATCCCCGCGAGGAGAAGCAGAGAAGAAGATACCCCACTTCTTCGAATTATTCAGGTATCACAAAATTCGTTTTACAGCAGTCCAATGTATCTCTTGTGGTTTATGCATATATTGGCATACCCGATTGACGGCAAACTGTATATCGGGTCGAGTAATGGCTAAGTACTGTAGAGAACCCACTGTGCTTCTGTATTTGATAACATCAGAGAAGGGGGGAGAATTTGTATTGTCGAGACAAACGTATGATTCATGGGAGTAGAAATAGGCTTAGAGTTTTGCATGTTATTTTTGTGGATGATGTCTGTAATGTATTTCTCCTGAATGAGTAATAGAACAGAGGGTGAGCGATGAACCGTAATTCCCAAAAAATAATTCAGATCTCCAAGATCCTTAACTGGGAATTGCTTGAACAGAGCCTGTTTGAGACGAGAGAGAAGCGAACTGGAAGAACCAATAATTAAAATGTCATCCACATAGATTAACATGTCGACAATGTCTGATCCCTGCTTAAAAATAAACAGAGAAGAATCTGTCTTAGATGCCATAAACCTTAGTTCAAGGAGATATGAACTTAAGGTAGAGAACCAGGCCCATGGGGACTGTTTAAGGCCATAAAGTGCTTTCCTGAGTTTACACACGTGATGAGGGAACTGAGAGTTAAAAAACCCAGGGGGTTGTTTCACAAAAACATCCTCTGTAATTTCTCCATTCAGGAAAGCATTTTGAATATCCAGCTGTTGAATAGGCCATTGAGAGGAAACAACAATGGATAGAACCGTCCTAATGGTAGTAATCTTAACAAGAGGACTATAAGTATCAAAATAGTCCACCCCTTCTGTCTGATTGAAGCCCTGGGCAACCAGACGAGCTTTTCTCCTTTCCACAGAACCATCTACTCTGAGTTTTGTTTTCAGAATCCATTTTACTCCTAGAACATTAATCCCAGGAGTGTAAGGAACAAGATCCCACGTTTTAGTGGCAATAAGAGCATCATACTCCCTTTGAATTGCCTCCCTCCATTCTACAAATTTTCTGGCTTGGGTAAAAGTTGGCTCAGAGGGTATATGTGTAGAAATAGGAGCTGTAGTTTGATTACACCAGGGGATGGTGCCATCTGTGCGAAGCTTAGGTTGATGAATGTTGTTCCTGGCCCTAGTGGTCATAGGATGAGTAGGGAGAGGCATAGGAACAGAAGGGGATGGGGGGTTGGTAGTGGGTGGTGGTGAGGATGAGGGGTTGGGAGTACCTGTTGATGAGGATGAGGGGTTGGTAGCATCTGGTGGTGAGGTATTTGTATCTGAGGAAGGAGGAGGAGTAGAAGGAGAGCGAGGGGCTGTTTGAGATTGAGGTTGAGTGGTAGGTGATATGGGTTGAATAGGGGACTGTGGTAAGCTATTGGTGTTAGGAATAATGGGAGGAACAAGAGTGGACGAGGGTGCGGGAAGCAGTGGGGGTTTAAAGGAAAAAGTTGGGGCCATAGGAAAGGGTGTTTCATTGAAAATCACATCTCTGTTGATATAGGTTTTCTGAGTGGTGGGACAGTAGCAAACATAACCAGAGTGTCTAGGAGAGTATCCCAAGAAAATGCATTGAGTGGATCGAAAAGCAAGTTTGTTCCTGTTAAGAGGTCTTAGATTGGGCCACCAAGCACACCCAAAGACTCTTAGAACAGAATAATCAGGAGGGGATCCAAAAAGAAGTTCAAAGGGAGTCTTGTAGGAGAGAAGTTTTGTGGGGGTGCGATTAGCAAGGTAAGTAGCTGTGAGAACAGCATAGGTCCAGAATTTAAAGGGTAGAATGATAGATAGGATCAAGAAGGAATTTATGAGAGAGAGATAAGATAGGGAACCTGAGCCTTGGTGAGCAATGGGAAGAGCTGATCCATCCCCCAACTGAACTGTATCATGACCAACAAAATCAGAACTGCCAAGATTTAAACGGGCCATATCTCCTGTGAAATGATGAGTGGCTGCTGTATCTAGCAACCACTCTGAATTAGGTACAGATCTTGTAGCATTGGCAGCAAAAAAACCAGATCCAGTAGGAGTATATGACTGTTGATAGGTTTGATTAAACCTATGGTAACAAACAGCAGCAGAGTGTCCTTTCTTCTGACAGATTTGACAAGTTGGACGATTGTCTGGTAGTCCACTAAAATAGTTTGATCCTCCTCTTCCTCTACCAGTACATCCATTAGAACTACCAGCTCTGCCTCTGCCCCTGCCATTAGAATTTCCTCATCCTCTGCCACGATAATTACCAGATTTATTCTGATTAGTGGTAAAATTGGCCTCAGTGGCATTTAAACAAACAGTTTCTGTCACCTTAGACTGCGACTGTGCTAGGACATCCTCATACATGAGTAAGTAGTTATAAACTTGCTGAGGAGTACAAGCATCAGGTCTTGCAATTATATTAGTGGTAATTGAGTCATAATCCTTGGGTAGACCACGTAGAATATATGACTGAAACTCACTGTTTGTTACTTTATGACCAGTAATGGCTAAAGAGGCAGCAAGATCTTTGGCCCGATTATAATAAGATGTAATATTCTCATCTGGCTTCTTAGAAAGAGTAGCAATATGGAGATGTAACTGACCTCGGTGTGCTTCATTTTGAGCAGCAAAAAGAGGTATGTAATTCCTCCCAGATCTGAGCAGAATTTTCCAGATCTATAACTTGTGTAGCAATTGTTTCAGAAAGCGAGATGAGTAGTATAGACATGATAAGCTGATCTTGTTGTTTCCATTTTGAAAACTCAGGATTATGTGCACCATTGAGGACGGCTGGAGGACAAGTGTAAGATCTATCCAGAAACTTGTACAAATCATTGCCTCTAAGAAAAGGTAGAAGCATACCTTTCCAGAGCTTGAAATTGGTTTGTGTGAGTTTAACCAAATTTGCTGCTGCTGATAGAAGCGATTGATTGCTTTGTGTGGTAACTATTGTGGTTGTAGATTGAGCATTGCCGGTTTGAGCATTGTTGTTCGGTAAAGCATCAGACGATGGAGTGATGATCTCGCCTTCCATGGATGATAGTGGGATCGGAAGATCTAGATAGAAGAAGAGATGAAAATTCCCAGATGTAGCTCTGATACCATGTTAGGAAGATAAATGTAACCATGAATATACTGTCATTGTATTGATCGTATTGATTGTGTGTACAAGGGTTTGTATAAGAGACTATATATACAAACGTACTGGACTTGTTTACGGTCTAATAGACACAATAGACAAGCTTTACATTGGGCCTATTACTAATGGGCTTATAAAGATGGTACACTCTTGCTGTTGGATTTGAGTCAATTCACTTTTTGTTTGTAACGACACTATTTAAACGACTCATGGTGTTATCCCCACCCCAATGGAGATTCGTAAAGGTGAATTGGTCCCGCATTAACCCAATGTCCTCCAGCCCGCAATCTTCTAGGAAGCTCTTGAACTCCTCCATTGAGGCTCTATTGCTCTGGCCTCTCCCTCTGTGTTAAATAGTAAGCACCTCACTGAAGTCTCCCCACACTAGCCATGGCCAAGACCCTATAGTAGTAGACTCCAAGAACGGAATTTTTCTTGAATATACGACCATTCATTAAAATTGGTGCACCGCCACTATTTCTCCAGTTCGGCTCCCTTACAACAAGCACAAACCTCCTGCTCTGCCCATACAACCAACCGCAAGACCCTGCTACTTCTTCAGCTTGGTAATCACCGTCGTAAGGTTTGTCTCCAATGCAAAGACAAGACTGGGTGAATTATCCTAGATTAGATCTAGAGACCATTTAACGTCCAACGGTTCTCCCAGTCCACGGCAATTCGCAGTTATACAACTCATGAGTGCAGACAAGCAAAACCCCTCGCTCAAACAAGGAGATTCGGTCACACAAGCACACAACACGACATTAACCAAGTAGAAATTCACAAAAAGCCAGCATAAAAGGAGAGCATGCAACTCAATAGCCAACAAGTAGGAGCAAATGCACCAATTGATTCAGTTGTAGAAAGGTCGATTCAGGCTGGTTCAGCAGAAAAATGAGAGCTCGATTCAGATTGATCTAGACCGATTCCACACGGCAGTGAGCGGATCCAAAGGGGGCCGGGCCCAAAACTTTTGATGCTCTTATATATTTTTGAAAAAGTGCAAATCGACATAATATTGATGGTGTCAAGCAGGGGCGGTTTAGAGGGGGTCTACCGTGTTCCATTCAATAAGGCCCCCAAAATTTCAAGGGCCCCAAAATTTTGGAGCCTTATTTTAGAATATATATATATAATTAATTCAAAAAATTGTTAAATATTCAAATAAAAAACTTGTTGTTTGAATTTAACGGTATTAAGTTTTTTTGAAGACAAATAAATAAATAAAGTAACCAGTGACTTTCTATTTTTTTTAAAAAGTTCAAATCTATAGATCTTCCATTTTTTTTCTATTCTATTATCAACCATTTTCTTGGTTGACTTTAATTATTTACTTTCTTTTTATTCAGTATTTATAATCAATTTATTTCTGCTAATCTACACATTATTTTGAATTTTCTTTTATAAAATTTAGTTTGTTGTCTTCATATAATTATCAATTGATTACTTGATAATGAGTACACTTTGTATTATCATTTATTGACTTTTTATCTTATAACATAATTTAATATGTGATATAACTAAATTACTTTTTTATACGATTAAATTATTTTTTTTATTTATATTATAATTTATTTATATACGACCTTATATAAATTTTTGGCACATGACCCCATAAATTACTGAGCCTTCCTGGTATCAAGCAAAATTTGTACCATAAACAAAACTGTTGGGTCCGCCACTTCAGAGCACCAAGCGAATCAACGACAAGAGAGCTCGACAGACATCCACAACATGACACCAATCGATTCAGCAGAGAGCACGTGAACAACGAACATGCAATTCAATAGCCAACAAGGAGGAGCACGAAAGGTCAACAGTAAAACTAGGAGAACGATTCCTATACCCTCGCCGAAGAGATACTTGTTTATGGTACAACGAATCAGAAACAAAACACGACATATCTTCGTTCACTCGACCGACCCAATATTTTACGGCATTCAACAACAACAGAGATCGCATTACACAATATTACAAGATAAGAAAGCATATCCAAGCTCTAGATCTCTTTGCTTTTCCTGTTCGACGACCATATACAGTTGAAAGGCTAGGAGAAATTGGAAGAAAGCAGCACCCTCACTATGAGAGGAAATAAACCTCGCGAGAAGGGAAACGCGGAAAGAAGAACGATGCTAAGATGAGATTGGCCGATTCATCAGAGAATTCACCACACCTTAAATCTCCTACTGGAAATGGGATTGAAAGAAGCACCGGACTGAAACTACAGCAAGCAGAGACAGTGATGAGAAATTGGAGGTGCGTGAGGCGCGTTCCCCATTTTTTTTTACCTCCAACGGGGGAGAGAATGAGATAGCCTATACTTTTTGAGTACTATAATTTTGAGAAGACTGATATCGAAAGCTCGATCCCTGCCAAATATATCACTCTTATTTTTTTCAAAAGGAATCACCCTTCCTCTATTGGGATAATAGTGGGCTTAGATTCTCTAGCCCGATTACTTAGGCCCATACCTCATTACTAATTTTACTTTTTCTGTTTAAATCTTTTGTTATCTTTCAGCTTTATCTTTGATGTATATCTACATTGTATATATACTTGTACAAATAAGAATAGGGCTGTGTAAATCTTTACAATCAGAAAGTAATGAAAGCAATACATTACTCACATATACTAGTCTTCCTACATACACGTTTTCACATACACCACTAAATACAATATGGTATCAAGAGCTTAGGAGGAGATCCTTCTGTTTCAATCATCTTCAACCATGGCTGATGATGGCAAGAAAAAGGCGTCAGCTTCAAATAGCAGTAATAACGTAATAGATGTCAATGACCAACTTTACGTTCATGCGGCTGAAAAACCTGGTTTGAGTCTTGTGCTAAGATTCAACGGTATTGGTTTTCTGGGCTGGAAGTGTGATATGATAACAGCCCTGAAATCAAAAAACAAATATGCCTTCGTTACTAGGAAAGTGGAAAAACCAGCAGAGAGTGACCCTGTTCGATGCGCAGCCTGGGAAAGAGCCAATTCTTTGGTCGTTTCTTGGCTCAAAACAGCCCTGGAAACAACAATTGCAGAAGGGGTTAGGTATTATGACGATCCCAAAGAGATATGGGATTCACTTTGTGCAAGGTATGAACATAGTAATTTGAGCGTGATACATACTATGAAACGACAGTTAGTAGAGATAAAACGGGGTGATGATTCTGTGGTGGAATATTACAATAAACTCAAGAAGGTTTGGGGTGAACTCGATTTGGCTCGTCCACCGCAACGGTGCAATTGTTCTGAGTGTTCTTGCGACATAAATCAATCAAGAAAGCCAGAGAGGAGGACAAATTGATACACTTTCTTATGGAGTTAAATCGTAACGGTCTGGCTATTAGAGGCCAAATACTAGCGATGCAGGAAATCCCGAGCTTGGAGAAAGCTTTCTCCTTCATAGTGCAAGAAGAAGATCAGAGAGGTAAAGAAACTATGAGGGAGGACGCTATGTCATTCTATAGCCATGGATCTGGGGAAAGTTTGAGAAACCCTAAGAGAGGAGAGGCAGAGAAGAAAAGAGTTACCTGTTCTTTTTGCAAGAAAGGCGGCACACCGCTGATGAATGTTACCAGAAACAAAAGTGTAATCACTGTAGAAAAACAGGTCACCTTGCTTCGGAGTGCTACCAGCTTCATGCAAGGGAGGCCATCCTTGCTCGCAGAAAAAAAGTTTACGCCAACACTTTAAAGGAACAAGAAGAGATTGGAGAAACCGAGAATTAGGATGACGGTTTAACTCCAAAACAACTCCAACATATAGCTGAACTCATTCACAATACTACTGCTACAGTGAAATCAGAAATGAACTACTACAATTTGTCAGGTAAGCGCTCTCTATGCATCTATAGTCAATAGTGTCTTATGAGCAAAGAATCATGCAGTAGTTTCGATGGAAAGTGGGTAATTGACTCAGGAGCAACCGACCACATGTCGGGAGCTAGGGATTTGTTCCAAAATTGGAGACATTTGCAGTATAATCGAACTGTTGTTTTGCCAGACGGGAGACCACAAATCGTTAATTTGGTAGGAGATATTAAAATCGGAAAACAAATCTGGCTCAAGGACGTTTTGTATGTCCCTCATTTCATGTTCAATTTGATTTCAGTAAGGAAGATGACAGAACAATACGAGTGTTCTATGATTTTTGATTTTCGGCGTTGCTTTCTTCAGGTCCCTACAACAGGGATGGCTAGAGGAATTGGGCTGAACCAAGACGGGATTTATGTGCTGGACTCGTCGGAAGCAGATCTTTGGTTAGCAGCACAAACGTAGGCCGATTCTAACGAGATGGGCCAGAAAAATGTGGGTCTTGGTTTAAACACAGTTGTGGATCAGAAAGGTAATGGTCTGGTGACAAAAGTTAGTTCAAAAGCTGAGGCAGTTTATATTCGATTAGGCCATGTACCCTATAAAAAATTGCTAAGATGGGTTTGATAAAAGAAGCAGATTTTCCTTCAAATTATGCTTGTGATGTTGTTACAAGGCTAGAGTCCAATGTCTTCCATTCGATAATTCAACAAGTAAGAGTACAAGAGCGTTCGAGATGTTACATATTGACGTTTGGGGTCCGTTCAGTACTGATACTCACAATGGTTACAAGTTCTTTGTATGTTTTGTTGATGACTTCACATGAACAACTTGGGTTCACCTTATTAAGCAAAAGAGTAAAGCTTGGGAGATAATTGTAAATTTTGTCAAAATGATAGAACGACAATTCGAGGCAAAGGTCAAAGTGATCAGAACAGATAATGCAAAGGAACATGGGAGTTCAAACGAAGGAAAATTGTTTTATGCCAAGGAAGGAATCATTCATCAAACGATATGTGCATATACCCCACAACAAAATGCAATAGTGGAGAGGAAACATAGATATTTGCTCAAAACTGCTAGAGCGCTATTCTTCCAATCTAATGTGCCTCTTCCTTATTGGGGGGAATGCATACTGTATGCGACATTTTTAATCTCTAGGCTTCCTACAAAGGCCTTGAATAGTCAAACACCGTTCGAGAGTCTATATGGTCGCAAACCGGCATATGAAGAGATCAAACCTTTTGGATGTTTGTATTATAAGACTATAATCAATCACAAGGGTGGAAAGTTTCATCCAAAAGGTGAAGCTTGTGTTTACTTGGGAATGGATCCAAGGAAAAAGGGTTGGAAAGTCATGAGTCTTGTCACTAAGAACATCGAAGTTAGCCGAGACATCAAATTTCATGTTGATACATTTCCTTTCTGACGTGGTATTGAGCATTATATTAGTGATCAATGCAACACACAAGTCTACCATGCGAAGCCCAATGTAAACGATCAATCACTTGTTTACATAGATGATGACGTGATACCTCTCACCAGTCCAGTAGAGCCTAATGCAATCACACAAGAAATTGCTCAACATGATCTTCGTCGTTCTTACAGAGAAAGTCACAGACTAGACTATCTCAATGATTATGTTTGTCACACTATATTTCAGGATGTTTTAGATGAGAGAGTCTATGGCAACAAAAAGCAACATTCGGGTTTTATATCAGGTTGTGCAAGTCTGACTGACATAAGCCTTCTACATCCATTGCTCTCTTGTCTACCGAACATAATGTTACAGCAGGAATTATGGACATGTGTAAGCCAAACAACTACAAAGAGGCCATTCTTCATGATCATTGGAGAAAAGCCATGCAAGATGAACTGCGAGCTCTAGAAGAGAATGACACATGGGATATGGTTTGCTTACCCAAAGGAAAGAAAGTTATCGGTTGCAAGTGGGTTTACAAAGTGAAACTCAAATAAGACGGTAGCTTGGAATGATACAAAGCATGGTTAGTGGCAAAAAGCTTTACACAGCGTCATGGATTGGATTATAATGAAACCTTTTCTCTCGTAGTTAAACTAACAACAATACGTGCCCTTATTGTTGTTGCGCTTAACAAAGGATGGATAATCAATCAATTAGACGTAAATAATACCTTTTTGCATGGTACTCTCGATGAAGAAGTCTACATGAGAATACCTCACGGGCTAGAAGTTGTTGGTTAGAATAAAGCTTGCCGTTTAAAGAAATCTTTGTATGGTCTCAAACAAGCTTCTCGGTAGTAGTTTTCTAAGCTTGCAAACTTTCTCAAGACTCTTCGTTTCACACAATCAAAGAATGATTATTCTTTATTCTATAAAGACAGCAACAATGGAATGATCTTCATTGCTGTCTATGTGGATGATATGTTGGTTGTCGAGGCAAATCAAACGGACATAGATGATATCATGCACGCACAGCATTTGAATTTCAAGATTAAGGATTTGGGTACTCTGCACTACTTCCTCGGCATTGAATTTGTCCGAACAAAGAATGGGTATATTCTATCTCAACAGAAGTTTTGCATGGATTTGATAGCGGAGTATGATTGTCAAAACGCTAGAGTTACACAAGGGCCGATGATAGTGGGAAAACAACTTCTTCTCAATGATGGTACTTGTCTTGAAGATCCTACTACATATTGGAGGCTAGTTGGAAAGCTTAACTATCTATCTTACACTCAACCAGATATTAGTTTCACAGTGCAGGTACTCGGTCAATTTATGCAAAAGCCAACTGATGTTCATATGCAAGCAGTCATGCATGCATTATGTTATATCAAAGGCACTCTGAATTATGGAATTTTACTAACTAAGAAGCAGCAAGCCAAGCTAGACCTTCTTGTATATTGTGATTCTGATTGGGTAGCGTGTCCGAACACGCGGAAGTCGGCTTCCGGTTATTATATTTTCCTGGGAGATAGTCCAATTTCCTGGAAAACTAAGAAACAAGGTTCAATATCTCTTTCTAGTGAGGAAGCGGAATATCGTTCTTTACGACGTGTCACAACTAAACTCACATGGTTAACTCGACTTCTTCATGAACTTGGGGTCACTAATATTACCCCAATACCAGTGATGTGTGATAACCAGTCAGCTGAAATACCCCGTAATTAAAAATAGTGATTAATTAGGCTAATAAGTAATTTAGAAGCTTAATTACGTGTAAATAAACATGAGGGAACAAATCCCGAGGGAAACGAATCCTTAAAATGGATTAAAAACGCTAACGAACTTTAAAGCACGTTTTTCGAGGAAACCGGGAAAACGTGACTTTAAGCGGGTCAAATAGACTCGTAACAATTTTGGTCAACTAAATAATCGTTAATAAATATTAGTGAAGCTTTAGAACCAATAAAATCAATAAAACGGGAAAATAGTAAAAACTGTCAAAAACGGGAAGTTGTGGGGTAGAAACATAAATAACCAAAACTTATGTGTCCACTTTTAAAATAAAAAGTAAAGTTTGTGTGTGTGTGCTGGTGCCAGCCGATCCCATCTCCCTCTCTCACACACTCACTAACTCCTTCTTATTTACAAAACAACAAAATAATAAAGTAAACTACCCTATCTACTTTACCCCACTCACTCACTCTCTCTCCTACCCCATTCTCTTCTCTCTCACGTACGCAGCCTATCCCCCTCACTCTCTATTTCTTCTTCCTCCAACCGGTAGCCATGGAAGCTTGAGCAACTCACAAAACTCTATCTTCTCTCCTCTTGTTACTCCCTTAAATCTACTCCAAAAATTATAAAAATTACACCATGGTCTTCCTCTCATCAAGGGGAACATTACCCTCTTTTCAAAATCTGAAAAGGATAACTTTCATCTCCATGGGTGTGGAGCATTTGGAGCTTCAAGACTACCACTAGAATCACCTTCTTCTCCTTGTTCATTTGAGGTAAAAATCTTCTTGAAATCTCATCCTTTTCTAACCCTTATGGGCAAAACGAAAATCTAGCTAAAACCTTGTTTGGTTTCTTTGTACTCTAGCAGATTTTGGCATTCTTGAAGGAGTTGGAATCTTGTTCTTGAGCCACTCCAAGCTTCACATATACCCTTGCAAGGTAATGAAATTTCTAAACCATAGAATATACATTAAGCTTTAAAGGATAGTTAGGGTTAGTTTTTGGTGTATTGAAATATGTATATATGGGTTGTAGTGTTAGAGAATTTGTGTTGCTAAAACCGGAGGAGAAGGAGGAAGGGAAGAAGAAAGAAGGAGTAAGGAAACTAGAAGAAGAAACAAGGTAATTACACTCACCTTTGTGTAGTCTTGTGTATATGTATGTAACAGATTTTAGAAGTTAAAATGGGTATTGTAGAATGATATTGTAGTGGTAGTGTAATGTGTAGGAGAATACAAATGTTTTAAACCCTTAAAAGACAATTAAAAACTGTCACAAACCTAGATGGGAATTAATGTTGAGTGTAGGAATTTATTGTGGTTTAGTGTGGTACTTGTGTATAAGGGCTTGTATAACGGTGATTGTTCAAAACAGGTGAGATGGATAGAAATGTGTGTGAAAACAATGTGGTGAGAGTATAAAAATATAGGGGAGACTATGGCAAAATTTACCTAGAACTAGAACACTTAAGAGATTAGAAACAAGGTGAAAAACATGTGTTGTAGCAGATTTTGAATGAAGTTAATTGGTGGGTAGATAGAGAGAGGTAGTTAATGTGTTGTAATGCATTAGAAGTGTTAGAAATGACATTAGAAGAGGGAGCTATAGATGGGGAGTGTTAGTGTCAAAATCTGTAGCAAAAGGTAATAAGGGAAGAAACAATGTGAGTGTTGAATGGGAACTTGGAAAATTATGTGTGTAAATTAGTATAGGATTGTGTAATGAATTAAGGAATGGAATAACATGATTTAGAGTGTTTAATTGGTATTAAAACATGTTAGGATGTATGTAGGAAGATTGGGGAAGGAATGGGTGAAAACGGGAAAGAAAAATAAGGTTTGTAGCATATTCTGCTACCGACCGACCCAGAGACTAGATCGGTCGGTGGGTCGGTCGGGGCTTAATCTTTGAAAAATAAACAATCTGGAACGGACCGACCCAGGAGCCGTGAGTCGGTCGTGGGTCGGTCGGACCAAAATTCCCTGTTGTCGAAGTTTCTAACTTCGACCGACCCAGAAGTGGGTCGGTCGGTGGGTCGGTCAGAGCTTGAACAACGGAACTGAAACGTACTGGGATGGACCGACCCAGAGGTGAATGGGTCGGTCGGAATAGTTCTGGGTTGGTCGGGAGAAATTTCAAAGAACGTAAACCTACTGGAGCGGACCGACCCAGGGCTTGGGTCGGACGGTGGGTCGGACGACCCATAACTTACAAAAAAAAATGTATAACTATAATAAGTATATATATATGTATACCCATCTATACATATGTACATATATATGTAAGTACACCATTGTTAAGTAATGAAAAGTAAGTAAATAAAATATAAGTGTAAGGAATGTAAAGACTTAGTAAGTGTGAATTAGGAAGCGTAAGAGTAGTCGAGTTAAGTTAATGATAGTTAGAATTAATCATTCGATTGTATGTATATCATAGGATTTGATTTGTGAACACCGGAGGAACGCTGGGACACAAGTACAACGGTGAACGGTATGAATTCCTCATGCCCCGTATGCTATCTTGGTTACTCTGATTTGTGTGTTGTGTGCTAATTGATCACCAAACAAGATAAATGCACGAATCGGAGTTATTATGCTTACTTGTGAATATGTAGTGTTGTATGTTGTGAATATTTTCTTAAATCTTAGTTTGTATAATTCATGAAATGTATGGATGAATATGAGTGTGTGTATGTATGACATATTGTACTGTGACCGAGTGTGATTGCTATTGGACTTCTAACTGATTCCTAACAAGCTAACCAATCTAACTTAAATTGGTAATTAAATTGGAATGAGTAGAAGTCCGATATAGTTTCAGCCACGCGTGAGGATGCGGAGACACAAGAGGTTGGATCCAAGTCCTGACTCTTAAACTGGTCCGCGGCCCAAATCCCTTAAGTGGGTAGCATCCCGGATTGGTGAGTTAAGTAAATCCCGGTGGTGGGACGGTGTAGTCCCCGGGCCGGAGGTCATACCGACTTAACATGAGTGATAAGTAAGTAAATGAGTAAGTAAGTAAACGAAAGTAAGCAAGTAAAGTAAGAACTAGTAATGTGTAATGAGTACAAGAGTAATAAGCATTCCGATTAACCCGGATGCGTAATTTGGCTAACACGGTGAAGGTAAGTAAGTGTGTGCTGTTATATTGCCATCTTGGATTGTCTAATGTATTGTATTTGAATGTATGTTGTATGCAAAGCAAGTATGCATGTTAAAAATGAACCACATGCCTATTTGACCTTAATTAGTCGGTGTGCCCTAGCTAGCACGCGGTATATGCGGAGTTCATGCGCAGCTTTTGCTGAGCCCCTTGGGGCGATGTTTTTACTACACGCAGGTACACGAGAAGGGTGAAGAGGCTGAAGACTTAGATTGATTTCTTTTTGTCTGTAAACAATGAATTATGAATGGTGTACTAAGTAGTACACGGCTGTAGATCTTTGTTAGCCGGTGTACCATGGGGTACACCCTTTTGGATTGTGAAAGAATGATAGGATGGTGAATTGGTATAGATGAGTAGTTGTTTTAAACTTATTCATTTTTGGCGACTAGTGGAAGGATGTAATTGAATACACTTAAATACTCGGTAATCCATTAATGTAAGCGAATGACATTTTGTATTCAGTAAGCAATGTTTTAGTAACTCGGTACACTATGATCATCAGACCGTCACTGTAAGTAGTATAAGCCTAGCTAGTCGTATGGGCGGTTAGCGGCGTTGTACCACCCACCGTAGTAAGTAGTATTTCCGCTGCGAGTAGCTTTGATTATTGGGATGATGGGACGGTAAGCATAGGATTAGCGGTAGGGGTGTTACAAAAAGTGGTATCAGAGCGTAGTTACGCTCTGATGTCCATAGTTACCGAGCATAGGGATTACCGAGTTAGGATTTCAACCGTCTTAAGACGGATACTTAGAAACCTAACTAGGAACTACCGTTGTTAATAACGGATACCCTTAACGTTCTTAGGAACGATACCTTGCTTAAATTCTAAGACCTTTAGGTCATATCTTGCGATGCCTAATGTAAATGCTAAATGTTCAGATGTCAGGACGAGGCCGAGGCCGAGGTAGAGGCAAAGCCTCTAGAGGACCTGGCGCGCAGACGATAGCTGAGATCATCGCCGCCACGGTAGCGCAGATGCTACCGCAAGTAATAAATGCTATGCAACAAAACCAACAAAACCAACAGAACCAAACGGGGCCAATCCCTCCCCCTCCACCCAGAGAAGCCAACTGGGTAAAAGCTGTAGCGGAACTCCGCCCCCCTTGCTTTAGGGGTGAGAGTGATCCGGCTAAGCTAGAAGCCTACATCTCCGAGATGGAGACGCCGTTCGAAACCCTCGAAGCTCCTGCTGGAGTTCGAGTTAGAGTTGCAGCCTACTATCTGAAGGATGCAGCCATGGATTGGTGGAAGCTAGTCAAGCATGAGCATGTCAACGACCCCACCTTCGATTGGGAGTCCTTTGCCTCTCTCCTCCATTCCAAATACTACCCGACATGTGAAAACCAAGAAAAGGCTAGAGCTGGATGCCTTGAAAATGACAGAGAAGATGTCTGTCGATGAGTACTACAGAACCTTCACTTCCATCCTCCGTCTTCTACCCGACCTAGGGTATACCGGCCAGGTGTTGGTCGATCGCTTCTATGGCGGTCTGAGCCATCGCCTTCGGTACGGTATGGGCTACACACGATTTACCTCCCTTCAGGTAAATATCGGTTAACCCTTAGTACCATTTCAATTCCTTAAATTCCTTGAATTCCTTAGATCTTTACCTCTATCTCCTTTAAATAAGAATCCCGGCTAATACCTGAAACTTCAGGAGTGTTATCACGTGGCCTCTCGCGTTGAGATCACTTGCCAATTTCGGGATGGAGAAACCGCGCTGAAGCGCAAGGCTAATAGTAAGAACACAAGTGCTGGGGAGTAGAACCAGGGTAAAAGCTGGAAAAAGAAGAAAGGGAAATTCTTTCATCAAACTCAAAAGAACTTCCCAAGTGAGAGCAGTGCCCATGCTGAGCAGGGCAAACCAGTTGAGCTTCTTCAACTAGGTTCATCTGCACCGGTGGCTGCAAAGCCACTGAGATCACACCCACCTAAGGGTAAACTTCTATTTCTAATTCGTATTCATACAAGTATTATATCTAGTATATCCACGCACAAATGTGCTAACCCTCTAAACCTTAGGTTCTGGCTCCGGTTTCACCAAGAACTTCTCAGATGGCCGCACATATGTGTGCAGGAAGTGCAACCAAGACCATCCTGGACTGCTATGGGAGAGAAATCAAGTGCTACAACTGCCAGAAACCGGGACATACAGCTAATAAATGCCCAGAGAATGCCAAGCCAAAAGGGAACTTCCAAAGCGACAAGTAGAGGGAAGGCAAGGAGGTTGCATCTGGCGATGCACCGACCCAGCAGGCACCACAGTGACAGGGATCCCGGGGGCCTCAGAGGGGTGCACCTCAGAGGCAGCCTGCCTTGCATATCATAGACCGAGACGGGTCCGGTTCTAGGTTCGGCCCAGGTAATTAAACTAAACCTTTAATCCTTGAAAAGCATGACTAAGTATTAGAGTAACTGTTTGAATGAATGCATGAGAAAATAATTGAAGTATGTATGGAGCATGAAATGAAGTAGTTGAAACTAGTACTCACCGTAGATGAAATTTATAACCATAGAAAGCTTTAGTATCTGCTATCCAATACCTTCGAAACTGAATCAAGAAGAGATCGACATCACCTCACACCACTACTCCAGTGAGCAGTGTCAGGTCATCCGACCAGGTATGGTTTTATTAAGGGGATACCTGACACCCGAAGCGCAAATCTCAATTGTTCGACGATGCAACGAGCTAGGAACGGGTCAAGGAGGATTCTATACACCTGAATTCCCCGGTGGAGTGAAGATGAAGCTGAAGATGATGTGCTTGGGAAAGGATTGGGATCCTTATACCAAGACATACCAAGAGACACGAACACAAGATGGAGCGACGCCACCGATAATACCTCTAGAATTTCAGACACTTGTCACACAAGCAGTAGAACTTGCACAACAATGCGAACATGATCCGGTTCCCGCACTTGAAGCGGACCTTTGTATCGTCAACTTCTATGAGAAAGAAGGACGACTTGGGTTACACCAAGACAAGGACGAGACAACGGAATCTCTTGAACAAGGAGTGCCCGTAGTGTCTTGGTCCATTGGTGATGACGCCGTATTTATGTATAGCGAGCAGAAGCGTGTGGACCTCGCACAGAAACTGGTATTGAGATCAGGAGATGTCCTAATCATGGGAGGAAACTCTAGGATGCTGTATCACGGGATCAACAAGATCAAACTGAATATGGCACCGCCGGCAATAATCAATGTCACACACATGAAACCAGGACGCCTGAACCTTACCTTTAGAAAGTATTAAATTCATAGTATCATGTAATCTATTAGTAACGTGTATTAGAGACACGATATGTATGATGGTTGGTTTATCAATAAAGAGCAGTGTTGATTTAATTCCACTTGTGTCCACCATCAATACTTATCCACTTGTGAATCCAATAGGTTGTGGACTCGGTACCGAAGGTAACCTGAGTATCCTCACTGAAGCACAAGCCGGTAAAAGCGGCACCATCTTAACGGGAACCTTCCCAGTGAACGGCATTGAAGCCACAGTGTTATTCGACTCCGGCACCTCTCACACCTTCGTATCACCATCTTTTGTGAAGAGGTTGAAGCTAGATGCGGATGAGCTACCGAACTTCATGGTTACTCTCCCATCGAAGGAGCGAATACAGTGTACCAAATACTACCAAGCAGCCAAGATTGAAATCAAAGGCGAAGCGTTTCCCATCTCCTTTATCGAATTTAATGGGTTGGGATTTGACTTGATCATCAGAATGAATTGGTTGGAGCGGCACAAGGGTAGAATCCTCTGCGCCGAGCATCGATTGCTGCTCAAGAGTCCTTCTAGGGTTACCGTATCTTACCGCCAGAGACCGAGAGAGCCTTCGACCACACTTATATCCACTATGGCCATGTACCGGGAGCTCAAAAAGGGCCATGAAGTATATCTGTGTTATGTACAAGACCTGGAGAGAGATCCAGAGTTCAGTGATGAAGTACCAATTGTATCTGAATTCCCTAATGTATTCCCTAAGGAGCTACCCGGCATGCCACCACAGAGAGCAGTGGAATTTGAAACTGACCTTCTGCCAGGTACCGGTCCCATTGCTAGGGCTCCGTACCGTATGGCACCTGCTGAAATGACAGAGTTGAAAGAACAACTGCGAGATCTTCTCGACAAAGGGTTTATACGCCCGAGCGTATCACCCTGGGGAGCACCGGTCCTCTTTGTGAAGAAGAAGGACGGTAGTCTCTGACTTTGTATTGACTACCGCGAGCTGAATGCGGTCACAGTCAAGAATAAATACCCATTGCCACGTATCGACGACTTATTCAATCAGCTGAAAGGAGCATCAGTCTTCTCCAAGATCGACCTCCGTTCTGGGTATCATCAGATTGCTATCAAAGAACAAGATATTGAGAAAACGGCATTCTGTACCAGATATGGCCACTACGAATTCACCATCATGCCATTCGGTTTGTCAAACGCACCAGCAAAATTCATGGACCTCATGAATCGGCTAATCAGTGAGCAGTTGGATACTTCGGTTGTTGTCTTCATCGACGACATCCTTGTATATTCAAAATCAGCAGAGGAACATGAAATTCATTTGAGGAAAGTGCTTGAGACACTGCGCGAGAACCAGCTGTATGCGAAGTTCTCCAAATGCGAGTTCTGGCTAGATCAGGTATCATTCCTCGGTCATGTCATCTCGAGCGCAGGTATCTCAATTGACCCTTCTAAGATAGAAGTTGTACGATCATGGCCTAGACCTAAGACTGTTACCGACATTCGGAGCTTTCTTGGTCTAGCCGGTTATTACCGGAGATTTGTAAAGGACTTCTCGAAAGTCGCTAAGCCCATGACTACACTGATGAAGAAAGATGCACCGTTTGTATGGACAGACGAGTGTGAAGTATCATTTCAGAGCCTAAAGGACTCATTGACCTCAGCGCCCATCCTTACTCTTCCAGAGGGCACAGAGGGATTTGAGGTATATTGTGATGCATCAGGCAAAGGAATGGGATGCGTACTCATGCAGCATGGCAAGGTTGTAGCTTATGCCTCCCGCCAACTGAAAAAGCATGAGGAGAATTACCCGACACACAACTTAGAGTTAGGAGCCATTGTCTTCGCCTTGAAGATATGGCGACACTATCTCTATGGGGTAAACATCACCATCTACTCCGACCACAAGAGCTTACAGTATGTATTCACACAGAAAGAACTGAACTTGAGACAGAGAAGGTGGTGGAGTTTCTCTCAGACTACGACATCGACCTATAGTATAAGGATGGGAAGGCAAACATCGTAGCCGATGCCCTGAGTCATCGAGCACACTCGCTCCATTCGCTACTCGCTTCTTCTAGCTTGGTTGACGAGGTGCGAGACGCTCAGTTGAGCGACCCTCACCTAACCGAAATCAGACAAAAGATCGAAAATGGTACATTTGAGAAGAAAAAGTATGACTTCAAGCTACATGAAGATGGTCTGATTCGATTGAATGGCAGGCTATGCGTCCCCCGAAGCAATGCAGAGCTAAGGGATCGCATCCTACGAGAGTCACATAGTTCCACATTATCAGTCCATCCAGGAGCCTCCAAGATGTACAAAGACATGAAGAGGTACTTCTGGTGGTCTGGAATGAAGTCGGATGTTACAGAATTTGTATTGAGATGCTTAACATGCCAGAAAGTAAAATTCGAACATCGTAGACCGGGCGGAATGGTACAATCGATGCCAGTTCCGGAGTGGAAATTTCATGATATCTCCATGGATTTTGTTGTAGGACTCCCACCTGCTAGGGGAGGACTCAACATGATCTGGGTTGTAATCGATCGCCTTACCAAGGTTGCCAGATTCATACTGATGAAGGACACCTGGAAGGTAGTGAAGCTCGTAGAGCTATTCGATAAGGAGATTATCAGACATCACGGAGTCCCGAAAACTATAGTATCTGAACGTGACACCAGATTTCTTTCGAGATACTGGAGAGCCACATGGGAAGCGCTGGGTACAGAATTGAAGTTGAGTACCGCCTTCCATCCTTAGACCGACAGTCAGACAGAAAGGACCATCCAGACACTGGAGGACATGCTTTGGGCATGTGCCTTAGACTTTCAGGGGAGTTGGTTAGATAAGCTTCATCTTATCGAGTTCTCGTACAATAATAGTTATCATGCCTCGATTAAGATGTCGCCTTTCCAAGCTCTATACGGTAGACCTTGTCGTACACCCTTGTGTTGGGATGAGTCAAGTGAAGCGGTCATCATAGGACCGGAGTACCTTGGGCAAGTACAAGCTGAAGTCCAGCAGATTCGAGCCAATATGAAGGCAGCCCAAGACAGACAGAAATCCTATGCGGATGTGCGACGACGCGACCTTGAGTTCGCCGTGGGCGACCAAGTGTTCTTGCGCGTTTCACCTATGAAGGGTGTCTTCCGATTTGGTCAGAAGGGCAAGCTGAGCCCAAAGTTTGTAGGGCTGTATGCTATCACCGAAAGAGTTGGAGCTGTAGCCTACAGGTTAGCATTACCTGAGGACTTGGGGTGTGTCTATGATGTCTTTCATGTGTCACAACTCAAGAAGTATATCGCCGATCCTTCTCATGTCTTAGAGCCCAAGAGACTTTCCATTGAGCCGACATTGAGATACGTTGAAACCCCAGTGAGAATCCTTGATAGGAAGACCAGAGACACTCGCCATAAGTCGATACGAATGGTGAAGGTCCTATGGTCAAACCATGATGTCGAAGAAGCGACATGGGAGTTGGAAAATGGAAGATGCCATGAAGGCTAAGTACCCACAGTTGTTCATAGACTAGAGAGTCTAGTAGTTAGTAATACGGGTACGGGGTGTACCCCTTTTTAAGGGGGGTAGAGCCTTTTTGCTTTTGCATTGCTTCGGGGTGAGCATTGCATAGTGTGTAGGTATTGTAATAGATTTTTGTATGGCACATGTAGTGCAAGTGAATTTGGTATGTGTATGTATGTATGTGTAATGTGTAGTGCATGGATGCGTATGTGTAATGTGTAATGTATTTATGTAATGTGTATTGTGAATTGCAGTGGTGTATTGTGTAATATGAATGTGATGGTATGTATGGAAATGGTGTATGGTGTATGTGAATTTGTATTGTGCTTGGATTGTGTATGTTTGCAATGTGAAAGAAGCAAACACCTCACAGGTGGTAGTAAGACACATTATGGCAATTGGTTTGCCTAATGAGTAGAATTATTAAACTATTAACCTTGAGCAACTTTGAGGGCAAAGTTTCTTAAGGGGGTAGATTGAAATACCCCGTAATTAAAAATAGTGATTAATTAGGCTAATAAGTAATTTAGAAGCTTAATTACGTGTAAATAAACATGAGGGAACAAATCCCGAGGGAAACGAATCCTTAAAATGGATTAAAAACGCTGACAAACTTTAAAGCACGTTTTTCGTGGAAACCGGGAAAACGTGACTTTAAGCGGGTCAAATAGACTCGTAACAATTTTGGTCAACTAAATAATCGTTAATAAATATTAGTGAAGCTTTAGAACCAATAAAATCAATAAAACGGGAAAATAGTAAAAACTGTCAAAAACGGGAAGTTGTGGGGTAGAAACATAAATAACCAAAACTTATGTGTCCACTTTTAAAATAAAAAGTAAAGTTTGTGTGTGTGTGCTGGTGCCAGCCGATCCCATCTCCCTCTCTCACACACTCACTTACTCCTTCTTATTTACAAAACAACAAAATAATAAAGTAAACTACCCTATCTACTTTACCCCACTCACTCACTCTCTCTCCTACCCCATTCTCTTCTCTCTCACGTACGCAGCCTATCCCCCTCACTCTCTATTTCTTCTTCCTCCAACCGGTAGCCATGGAAGCTTGAGCAACTCACAAAACTCTATCTTCTCTCCTCTTGTTACTCCCTTAAATCTACTCCAAAAATTATAAAAATTACACCATTGTCTTCCTCTCATCAAGGGGAACATTACCCTCTTTTCAAAATCTGAAAAGGACAACTTTCATCTCCATGGGTGTGGAGCATTTGGAGCTTCAAGACTACCACTAGAACCACCTTCTTCTCCTTGTTCATTTGAGGTAAAAATCTTCTTGAAATCTCATCCTTTTCTAACCCTTATGGGCAAAACGAAAATCTAGCTAAAACCTTGTTTGGTTTCTTTGTACACTAGCTGATTTTGGCATTCTTGAAGGAGTTGGAATCTTGTTCTTGAGCCACTCCAAGCTTCACATATACCCTTACAAGGTAATGAAATTTCTAAACCCTAGAATATACATTAAGCTTTAAAGGATAGTTAGGGTTAGTTTTTGGTGTATTGAAATATGTATATATGGGTTGTAGTGTTAGAGAATTTGTGTTGCTAAAACCGGAGGAGAAGGAGGAAGGGAAGAAGAAAGAAGGAGGAAGGAAACTAGAAGAAGAAACAAGGTAATTACACTCACCTTTGTGTAGTCTTGTGTATATGTATGTAACAGATTTTAGAAGTTAAAATGGGTATTGTAGAATGATATTGTAGTGGTAGTGTAATGTGTAGGAGAATACAAATGTTTTAAACCCTTAAAAGACAATTAAAAACTGTCACAAACCTAGATGGGAATTAATGTTGAGTGCAGGAATTTATTGTGGTTTAGTGTGGTACTTGTGTATGAGAGCTTGTATAATGGTGATTGTTCAAAACAGGTGAGATGGATATAAATGTGTGTGAAAACAATGTGGTGAGAGTATAAAAATATAGGGGAGACTATGGCAAAATTTACCTAGAAATAGAACACTTAAGAGATTAGAAACTAGGTGAAAAACATGTGTTGTAGCAGATTTTGAATGGAGTTAATTGGTGGGTAGATAGAGAGAGGTAGTTAATGTGTTGTAATGCATTAGAAGTGTTAGAAATGACATTAGAAGAGGGAGCTATAGATGGGGAGTGTTAGTGTCAAAATCTGTAGCAAAAGGTAATAAGGGAAGAAACAATGTGAGTGTTGAATGGGAACTTGGAAAATTATGTGTGTAAATTAGTATAGGATTGTGTAATGAATTAAGGAATGGAATAACATGATTTAGAGTGGTTAATTGGTATTAAAACATGTTAGGATGTATGTAGGAATATTGGGGAAGGAATGGGTGAAAACGGGAAAGAAAAATAAGGTCTGTAGCATATTCTGCTACCGACCGACCCAGAGACTGGATCGGTCGGTGGGTCGGTCGGGGCTTAATCTTCGAAAAATAAACAATCTGGAACGGACCGACCCAGGAGCCGTGAGTAGGTCATGGGTCGGTCGGACCAAAATTCCCTGTTGTCGAAGTTTCTGACTTCGACCGACCCAGAAGTGGGTCAGTCGGTGGGTCGGTCGGAGCTTGGACAACAGGACTGAAACGTACTGGAATGGACCGACCCAGAGGTGAATGGGTCGGTCAAAATAGTTTTGGGTCGGTCGGGAGAAATTTCAAAGAACGTAAACCTACTGGAGTGGACCGACCCAGGGCTTGGGTCGGACGGCGGGTCGGACGACCCATAACTTACAAAAAAAAAATGTATAACTATAATAAGTATATATATATGTATACCCATCTATACATATGTACATATATATGTAAGTACACCATTGTTAAGTAATGAAAAGTAAGTAAATAAAATATAAGTGTAAGGAATGTAAAGACTTAGTAAGTGTGAATTAGGAAGCGTAAGAGTAGTCGAGTTTAGTTAATGATAGTTAGAATTAATCATTCGATTGTATGTATATCATAGGATTTGATTTGTGAACACCGGAGGAACGTTGGGACACAAGTACAACGGTGAACGGTATGAATTCCTCATGCCCCGTATGCTATCTTGGTTACTCTGATTTGTGTGTTGTGTGCTAATTGATCACCAAACAAGATAAATGCACGAATCGGAGTTATTATGCTTACTTGTGAATATGTAGTGTTGTATGTTGTGAATATTTTCTTAAATCTTAGTTTGTATAATTCATGAAATGTATGGATGAATATGAGTGTGTGTATGTATGACTTATTGTACTGTGACCGAGTGTGATTGCTATTGGACTTCTAACTGATTCCTAACAAGCTAACCAATCTAACTTAAATTGGTAATTAAATTGGAATGAGTAGAAGTCCGATATAGTTTCGGCCACGCGTGAGGATGCAGAGACACAAGAGGTTGGATCCAAGTCCTGACTCTTAAACTGGTCCGTGGCCCAAATCCCTTAAGTGGGTAGCATCCCGGATTGGTGAGTCAAGTAAATCCCGGTGGTGGGACGGTGTAGTCCCCGGGCCGGAGGTCATACCGACTTAACATGAGTATGAGTAAGTAAGTAAGAATGAGTAAGTAAGTAAACGAAAGTAAGCAAGTAAAGTAAGAACTAGTAATGTGTAATGAGTACAAGAGTAATAAGCATTCCGATTAACCCGGATGCGTAATTTGGCTAACACGGTGAAGGTAAGTAAGTGTGTGATGTTATATTGCCATCTTAGATTGTCTAATGTATTGTATTTGAATGTATGTTGTATGCAAAGCAAGTATGCATGTTAAAAATGAACCGCATGCCTATTTGACCTTAATTAGTCGGCGTGCCCTAGCTAGCACGCGGTATATGCGGAGTTCATGCGCAGCTTTTGCTGAGCCCCTTGGGGCGATGTTTTTACTACACGCAGGTACACGAGAAGGGTGAAGAGGCTGAAGACTTAGATTGATTTCTTTTTTGTCTGTAAACAATGAATTATGAATGGTGTACTAAGTAGTACACGGCTGTAGATCTTTGTTAGCCGGTGTACCATGGGGTACACCCTTTTGGATTGTGAAAGAATGATAGGATGGTGAATTGGTATAGATGAGTAGTTGTTTTAAACTCATTCATTTTTGGCAACTAGTGGAAGGATGTAATTGAATACACTTAAGTACTCGGTAATCCATTAATGTAAGTCAATGGCATTTTGTATTCAGTAAGCAATGTTTTAGTAACTCGGTACACTATGATCATCAGACCGTCACTGTAAGTAGTATAAGCCTAGCTAGCCGTATGGGCGGTTAGCGGCGTTGTACCACCCGCCGTAGTAAGTAGTATTTCTGCTGCGAGTAGCTTTGATTATTGGGATGATGGAACGGTAAGCATAGGATTAGCGGTAGGAGTGTTACATCAGCAATTCACATTGCCTGGAATCTAGTGTTACATGAAAGAATAAAACATATTGAGATAGATTGTCATTTCATCTGTGAGAAGATTCAGCAAGGGCTGGTGGAAGTAGTTTACACACACACTTCAACACAATTGACGGACATGATGACCAAAGTTCTTCCCGGTACCAAATACAAAGATCAGATACAACACATGGGAATGAGTCACAATAGCAAAGCAAGCCTGGGTAATCTAGCTTACCTATGGCCTGAGGGAGGGGGGGTATTGGGATAATAGTGGGTTTAGCTTCTCTAGCCCGATTAATAAGGCCCATACCTCATTACTAATTGTACTTAGAATAAGTAAAGATTAGTTTACTTATTTTGTTTAGATCTTTTGCAATCTTTCAATTTTATCTTCGATGTATATTGAAATACCCCGTAATTAAAAAAAAATAGTGATTAATTAGGCTAATAAGTAATTTAGAGGCTTAATTAAGTATAAATAAATATTAGGGAACAAATCCCGAAGAAAACGGATCCTTAAAATGGATTAAAAGCACTAACGTACCTTAAAGCGCGTTTTTCGAGGTAACCGGGAAAACGTGTCTTTAAGCGGGTCAAATAGACTCGTAACAATCTTGGTCAACTAAATAATCATTAATAAATATTAGTGAAGCTTTAGGACCAATAAAATCAATAAAACGAGAGATTAGTAAAAACTGTCAAAAACGGGAAGTTGTGGGGTAGAAGTATAAATAGCACAAACTTATGTGTCCAATATTGTAAATAAAATTTTAAAATCCCCATGGGTGCTGTGTGCTGTCCGATCTTACATATATACACACACACACTCTACTCTCTTATTAACTAAAGACAAAAACAATTAAAAACACAAAAGTAACCCCCACTCTCACATACTCTCTCTCCTATCTCATTCCCTCCTCTCTCTCACGTGAATACCCCTCACCAGCACCTCTCTTTCTTTCTTCTTCTTCTCCAGCGATTCCCATGGAAATTTGAAGAACCTCACAAGTATACTCACTTCTCTCCCCTTGTAACTCCCTCCAAACTCTTCCAAAAAATTATAAAAACACCACCATTGTAATCCTCTCATCAAGAGCTACATTTTCATCCTTCCAAAATCCAAAAACAACAACTTTCGATTTTATGGGTATACCCCATTTGGAGCTTCAACACCACCATTAGAAGGCCCTCCTTCTCCTTGTTCCATTAAGGTAAAAACATCTTCAAAAACTCCATCTTTTTCTAGCCTCAAAGGCAAAACGAAATTCATGAACTAAACCCTTGTTCTCCTTCTTGTTCTAGCCGATTTTGGCTTGTTGGTGGAGTTTGAAATATTGTTCTTGAGCCACTCCAAGCCCCATTTGCACCCTTGGAAGGTAAAATAAATTCTAAACCCTAGAATGTGTATTAGAACTTTCATAATGGTTAAGGTTAGATTGTGTATTAAAATAGTGTATTGAAATGTATATGTGAATGGGTTGTAGTGTTAGAGGAATTGAGATTACAAAACCGGTAGAGAGAGAAGGAAGGAAGAAGCAAGAAGAAGAAGAGAAACAAGGTAAATTACATTCCTTTATGTAGCCTTGTGTATACATGTATGTAACAGATTCTTAGGAAGCTAAAATGAGTATTGTAATTAGTAGTGTAGTAATGGTGTAATGTGTAAGAGAACATAAGTATTTTGAACCTTTAAAAGACATTTAAAAACTTGTCAAACAGATTGGGAATGAGAAGTAGTGTGCAGGAAAAATTTAGTAGTGTTTAGTGTTTGGGAATGGTATATGTAAGCTTGTATATTGATGTCTATTGAAACAGGTGAAATAGGTGTTGAATTGTGAACTAGAATGTGTGGTGAGAGTGTAAAAATATAGGGGAGGTTATGTCAAAATTTATCTAGAATTAGAACACTTAGTAAATTTTTAACTAGGTGAATAAGGTAGGTTGTAACAGATTTTGGGTTGAGAAAGATAGAGGGTAAGTGAAAGAGATAGATAATGTATTCTAATACATTAGGAGCGTTAGAAATGACATTAGAAGAGGGGACTAATGTTGGAGAGGGTTAGAACAAAAATCTGTAGCATAATGTAGTGAGGAAAGAAACTAGTGTAAGTGTTGTGAGACACTTGGAAAATCATGTGAGTGAAGTAGTATAGAATTGTGTAAAGAGTTAAGGAGTGAACTAGGATGTATTAAGAGGTTTAATTAGTGTTAAAACATGTGGGATTAAGTGTAGGAACAATGGGGAAATAATGGGTAAGAAGAGGGACTGAAAACAGAAATTAAAATGCAAATACTGGGGCGGACCGACCTTGGGACCGAACTTGCAAGGTCGGTCGAGCCCAGATTTACAAAGACAGGAAAGCTTCTGGAATCGACCGGACTTGCGACCGGACTTGCAAGTTCGGTCGAACTAGAAAATTCTCCCGTCTGTAACCTACTGGAATGTACCGACCTTGCGACCGGACTTGTAAGGTCGGTCGACACAAAAATTTTCCGTCAGGTAAGCTACTGGAATCCACCGACCTTGCGACCGGACTTGCAAGGTCGGTCGGGCTAAAATTCGCCTGTAGCAAAACTTACTGGAATGGACCGACCTTGGGACCGGACATGCAAGGTCAGTCGACTCTAGAATTTCGAAACCAAAACTTACTGGAATGGACCGACCTTGTGACCGGACTTGCAAGGTCGGCCGGCCAGAAGGATTTCGGTAATCTGAGCTACTGGAATGGACCGGACTTGTAAGGTCGGTCGCAAGTCCGGTCCGGTCAAAAAAAAAATTTATTTAAATTAAATAATTTATATGTATATATGTATATACCTACATATATATATGTATGTACATGTATGAAAGTATGCCAAAGTTAAGTAAGAAAGTAAAACTTAAGTAATGAAAAATAAGTAAGTAAAGTGTAAGTGTAAGAAATGTAAGGACATAGTAAGTAGGAGTTAAGTTGATGATATGTAAATTAATCATTCAATTGTATGTATATAAAAGGACTTGATTTGTGACACCGGGGGACGTTTGGAAACACGTGCAACGGTGAACGGTATGGATTCCTCATGCCCCGTATGCTATCTTGGTTACTCTGATTTATGTGTTGTGTGCTAATTGATCACAAAATAAGATAAATGCACGAATCGGAGTTAATATGCATACTTGTGAATATGTAGTGTTGTATGTTGTGAATATTTTCTTAAATCTTAGTTTGTATAATTCATGAAATGTTTGGATGAATTGAATGTGTGTATGTATGATGTATTGTATTGTGACCGTTTATTATTGTGTTTGGACTTCTAACTTATTCCTAACAAACTAACCATCCTAACTTAAAATGGTAATTAAATTGGAATGAGTAGAAGTACGATATAGTTTCGGCCACGCGTGAGGATGCGGAGTCACGAGAGGTTGGCTCCAATTCCCGACTCTTAAACTGGTCCGCGGCCCAAATCCCTTAAGTGGGTAGCATCCCGGATTGGTGAGTCAAGTAAATCCGGAGGTGGGACGGTGTAGTCCCCAGGGCCGAAGGTCCCGACGACTTAACTTGAGTATAAGTAAGTAAGTAAGAATGAGTAAGTAATAATGAAAGTAAGTAATTGTATGTAAGAAAAGTAAGTAATGAGTAAAAGAGTAAAGCATTCCGATTAACCCGGATGCATAATTTGGCTAACCTTGTGAAGGTAAGTGAGATGTATGCTATGATATTGTTGCCTTGAATTGTGTAATGAATTGTATAACATGTATGTTGTATGAAAGCATGTATGTATGAAATAAATGGAAAGCATGTTTAGTGGACGTCAAATAGTCGGTGTGCCCTAGCTAGCAGCGGTATATGCGGAGTCTTATGCAGCGTTTGCTGAGCCCCTTGGGGCACCATTTTTACTAACGCAGGTACCCGTGAAGGATGAAGACTAGGAGAGTTGAAGTTTAATTTTCCTGTCTTTCTTTTGGTTTGTAAACACTGAATTATTGATGGGTGTACTAAGTAGTACATGGCTACAGTTTTTAATAGCCGGTGTACCATGGGGTACACCTTTTTGGATATTGATGGAAGGGAATTGGTATAGATGAGTAATAGGTAGAAACTCATTCTTTTGGGAAGTGCGGTAAAGGATGTAATGTAATACTTTAAATACTCGGTGATCCAAGAATGTAAGTAGGTTATTTGTATTCAGTATGCATTATATTAGTAGCTCGGTACACTATGTTCTTCAGACCGTGACTGTAAAGTATTAGTAGCCTAGCTAGCCGTATGGGCGGTTAGCGGCGTTGTTTCACCCGCCGTAGTAAGTATGTAATAATTCCGCTGCGAACTCGTAGGATTAATAGGACGATTAGACGGTAAGCATAGGATTAGCGGTTGGGGTGTTACATATATCTACAGTGTATATATACTTGTACAGATCAGAATAGGGTTGTGTAAATCTTTACAATCAGAAAGTAATGAAAGCAATACATTACTCATATATACTAGTCTTCCTACATAACATTTTCACATACACCACTAAATACAATATCCTCCCCCAACTTCATTTACCAAAAAATACTTTATATAGGCGACTAAATTATACTATATAAATATTAGGGAACTCTATACACATCATAGCTGATTTCACAATCACATATTCATACGAGCGGCATGTCCATTGGGAGAGTGCTGAGAGTGGAGTGGCTCAGTTATGAGTCAGTGTCAAGTAGTTGTTGATTGGATTGCTAGTGTGACATATAAGAGAGAATTTAACTTTAAACGATTATAATTTGTTAAGTCCTAAATGAAATTTTTTTAGGCCATTGTTCATGTGAATTATAACTCTACAAATCAATACTAATCATAAATATCTTTTTAACAAGTTTTAAAAAAGTATTTTTATATATTTATGATGATAGGATTCAATAACTAACAGCCAGACGTACAAACTTTGGAACTGAATATATATATAATTATTGTTTTATGGTGTATTATTGTTATTTTATGGTGCATTTTAAACCATATATATAGTGAATCATATATTTTCCTAACGTATTACTTTCAGAACAGATAATGGATCATTGTTGTGTTGTCATTTATTATTATAGTTTTGAGCTGTATTTTAAACTTTATATGGTGAATCATAAGTCTTGTTTATATGGAAAATTCACAATATGCCACGATTTGAGTTTGTACGATATACCCCCCTTGGAAAGTTGTCCCTAAAATGTATGATTTGAGTTTTGAATTCACAAAATGCAACGGTCCAGTAATGAACGTTAATTTCGCCGTTAACCCTCTCTGGACAATGACCAAAATGCCCTTGATGGAAAGTTCCATTGTGCAACGATAATTTTTTTGAAATTTTTTGAAAAGTACACAAAATACCCTTGTTTGGTTTTATAGTTTACAATATGCAACTATTTAAGTTCAGTAGCTTACAATATGTCATTGTTTGAGTTTTTATGTTCACAAAATGCCCTTGTTTTTTTTATAGATGTGATAGGTTTTGTTGTAGTTACCGCTTTTTAATGTCTAGTGGTTAAATGTGACAAGAATGCACAAACAGAAGTGTAAACAACTACAATCACATGATTTTTTGAGCATTAATATATATGATAGTACTTCATATTTTACGGATACATATTACAGTTGCAAATATAACTACACCCCAAAGAAACATCTTCTTCATGCTTTGTCTCATATATTCTTTAAGTTCCTTCTTTATTTCCTCCCTGATGATATTGAGTAGATACACATCAACTGTCATACTCTCTTGATGTGGAGCTTCAGAACGAGCAGATGCAGCAGTAGAAGTAGAGGGTATCATAGTTGAGTATGATTTGGTGGAGCCAGCTTGCCTTGCCATACGATGAGGAGAGTATCGATCTTGCATCACCAGTGCCCACCACTTGAAGAAATCACATGCCCAGCAGTTGTAATACGCCCTTCCTACTGAAGATTCTTTGCGGGAGAGGGTAAGGTTTGACGGGGCTCCACATTTGCAATGAGTTGTTTGAAACTCATTGATTGTAGTTGTAAACATGGTCATGGCTTTAGTATGGTGTTTGTGCTCTGTTTAAATGATCAGAAGGTCTTTATAAAGGCAAAAAAAGAGTTGTTGGACTCAAACTAGCCGTTTGAACTCAAAACTAGCCGTTACAGAAAAAACAGGGGCATTTTATGAACATAAAAACTCAAATAGTGGCAAATTGTAAAGTACTAAACTTAAATAGTGGCATATTGTATAAAACCAAACAATGGTATTTTGTGTACTTTTAAAAAAATAAAAAAAATAGTCATTGCACAGTGGCATTTTGGTCATTGTCCACAAAGGGTTAACGATGAAATTAGCGTCTGTTAACGGGCCGCGCATTTGGTGAATTTAAAAATCAAATTGTGGCATTTTAGGAACAACTTTTCAAAAAGGGGTAAATTTAGATAACAATAGTAAAAAAATTCATGTTAAACTCATATATTAGAAAATATTTAATCATCTATCATATGCTACCTAATCAGTCCCGTCATGACTAGAACTACCACGTAGTAAGCCATTCACTTCTCTCAGTCACCATGCCACGGTCGACAGACGGTCTCACAAATAGGGATGACAACGGGTAGGGTTCGGGTCGGATGACGCTCCACCCGACCCGTCACCCATTTTTCATCCGCACCACCTAATCCGACCCGTCACCCGCAACTTTATCACCTGTTTCACCGATCACCCAGTTTTTTTTCAGCAAGCATTTTTAGTCTTTAACACCTTATATAAGCTTAGTTTTTAAAAAAAAACACTCATATTTGTTCAATAATACATACCACATCAACTAATGTCAACAACATACTCAAAACATAGAGTATTAACCAAAATGTTTCCAAACTATCTCAACAAATATGAGATAATATATTTTTTTAATTTAATATAATACATACGGGTAACGGGTCAGGTGAACTAATCAAGTGACATGGTGAAAAATGTTCACCCGACCCGATCCGTCACCCACTCCTGTTTCACCTATCATTCATTTTTTTCACCTGTTTTAACGAATCGAGTGAAATGTACATCCGTCAACCATTGTCATCTCTAATGGTGGCCATCGATTCCGAAATAGAACCAGAACTGGTCGAACCGGAACCTATAGGAAACGGAACCGGTTGGAACTAGTCCAGAACCGGTTCGGAACCGTAACCGTGGCTGAACAAAGCAAATACGATTACAGGTTTTGGGATTCGGGACCGATTCGGGCCCAAAACCGGAACTGCCTGGAACCATCCTTGGATTTGAAACCGCTAGAACTGGAACCGAAATCGGTGGAACCACCTCTGAACCAGTCAAACTAGTCGTTGGTCAATGGGCAAAAACAACGTCATTTTGCCCGGGGCGCGCACACTCTTCTAACGAAGGAGCCGTTGGAACCGGGATGGGAACCATCCAGAAATCCCCAACAACTCTTTTTTTCTTGTCTTTACTGGCTTTAAACGGATAAAAATGATTAGTTTGCCCCAAACCCCCTATAAATACACCATTTTATGATCATTATCACCACACAACTCACCATACTTTTCTTCTCTCTTATTAAGGTCTCATTCTTTTGTCCAGCATTCAGCTGGTTTATATATTATCAGTTAGATTGATCAGCTCAGCTCATTCTTTTAAAATCAGTCATCATTCAATATCAGCTACTATTAGCTATCAGCTAGTAGCTACGTAAACTCAAATTGTCTCACATATTTAGCTGGTTTAACATGTTTGACTAGGTTGACCAGCTCAGCTCATTATTTTAAAATCAGTCATCAGTCAATATCAGCTAGTATCAGCTGTCAGCTAGTATCAGCTGTCAGCTAGCAGCTCATTTGATGGAAAAGAATGGGGCCTAATAGTATTTTTCTTGTTCAATTAAGTGCTATAAAGCAATTTTGCTACTAAAAAGCTCATTTCCCACATTCTAGTAAAATGTCTAAGAGAGCTGAAAAGGAAGTGATACCTTCTTCCAACCTCTCAATCGATCCAAATTTTCAAGTTTATGAGCAAGACCAAATCAACGAGATGGAATTCGGGTATCATCAACAACCACATTATTCACCTTCATCAATCCCATAAGGTGGAAGTTATACAATTTCTCAGGACAGATCTACAAACATGGTACCAACATAACCTGCAATATCCCCATTTGGTAAGTTTTAGTATTAGTTACAATTTATTTTATACAAACTTTAATTTTAATTACATTCATATCTTAATTATAGTCTAAATCAATTTTGTTTACAATTAAAGGTACATCCTTTACCCCCATCAGATGCCCACAATCTTGATCAAGAAGAAGATGATCAAGATGATGATGCCGACAACACCATTCCATCAAGAACGAACCAGCTTCTTGGGTGTGGGCATACTTCATAAAGAAAGAAGATCTGAAGAAGGTCGGGACATACAAGCAATATTGTAATATTTACAGTAAAGGACTTGCATGGGCGGCGGGCACCGAAGCCGGATCCTTTGCAAAGCACTTGAAGACGCACAAAATCTACAATGATACGGCGGAAATGGCGAACGGTACTAGCAGTCAAACTATGCTTATCGGGTTTACCGAATGACAACCCGGTCCACGTTTTTCATTATGATAGATGGCATGGCTAGATTTATGATTGCCGAACAATTACCTTTTAATTTTGGTGAAAGCTGTTATTTTGAAAATTTTGTTTGCACTCCATTACAACCACAATATAGTAGACTACCTAGGAAAACACTTAAACATAGAGCTTTTGCACATAATAAAACTAGAAACAACCTAATGGAAATGATGAATACATTTGATGGTCATGTTTTCTTAACTAATGATATGTGGACATCTACTACTAATGAGACATTTATTTGTCTTACACTTAGATTGATAGTTCTTGCATGTTTCAGAAACGTATTATTGCTTTTGATATTTTCGATGATGCATATACTGGTCATAATATTTCTACGAAACTTATTGAAGTATTATCTTAGTGGAATTTTTTAGACAAGATATTCTCCATTTCTTTAGATAATGCTTCAAACAATGTTAAGTGTGTAGATTATCTAAAAGCTAATAAGAAGCTCACACTCTTGCATAAAGGAGATTACTTGCATGTTCGATGTTGTGCACATTTTATAAATTTATATGTATAAGACGATTTATCTAACTCGACTGCTACACTAGAACCACATAGCCATGTTATGAGAAAACTTAGGAAATCACATGTTGAAAATGAGTACATAAAAAAGTGTGAGCAAGCCGGTATACATCCTCGTCATTTTGCTCCTGACACCCCTACTAGATGGAACTCTACATATGAATTTCATGAGTTTATTAAAAAGGCGAGAGATAAGCTTTAATCGTAACAACTGTATTTAAATAAAACCAGTAAAACATATTGCATAATTAATACAAACATATAATAACCATTCCCAGAGTATAAATATTCTAGCCTAACATATTAAATAGATAAACACAAACAAGAGTAGTAGAAATCATCTGTAGTCACTCCTGCATTCGTTCTGCTATTTTGTATACGTAGGACTAGAGGTGGATATGGTGGAATGAAAAATAAATAAAATGGAGAAGACGGGAGAAGAGAAATGAGATGGACGATGGTAGTATGTGGTATGTGGTATGTTGGGTGGTGGATGTGTTAATGAGAGCAGAAGGAACGTGTGTTTATATAGGAGAAAGGAAGAGGCAGATGGAAGAACATTTATTGCTGATTGATTGTAGCTCATTGATTGCAGGGGACAGAGCTGAAGACGCGTGAGGAAAATAAGGTGGGCGGAGTAGATGGATAAGCAGAAGCAAGTCGACGAAGAAGAAAAACTGTTCACGTCTGGGAATTTACATGTGTCCGCTTTGTTGTCCGCTTCATTCCATGCGGACACCTCTAGCTAATATTACTCTTGTCCGCCTTATATGGGGCGGTTCTCCATGCGGTCTCCTCTCCTCTTGTCCGCATTAATTCATGCGGTTGCTCATGCGGTTGTGACTCTCTTGTCAGCCTAAGCGTCCGCCCAAATCCATGCGGTTGCATGTGTGGACACGAGTTATTTCTTCTACGAACTTTGACCGGCTCTAGATTCTTCGTTTGGACTCCGTTTTCTGAGCCGTTTGCGTCTATGCGTTCGTCTCTTCGTCTACTTTACTCCCAGATTGGTTTTCCTCATGTTAAACCAATAAATTTGTGAGATAAACAATAAAACATAAGCTAGAGGAAAACTACCGAAGTGGAGAAATGAGCAAGAAAAGTGTTAATATAATATATGAAATACACCTATAAAACATGCTCATTTGGACACTTATCACACCCCCACACTTATCTTTTTGCTTGTCCTCAAGCAAAATCACGTACCCAAGTAAGTAGGGAATGCTCAATACTAACAAATATTATTATGAAGGGTAGGATAAACATGATCTTTAAACTTTTCGAGGAGTGTGAAAAATCAACTGCTGGTGGCATAGGTGTGCTCAGGGTAAAAATAAAATATAGAGTTTCGGGGTATGATCTAAGGTACTTCAATGTTTCTTTTGCTTAGGTGACTCTGAGAACTTTTACCATGGCCAACTTCTCTCAAGAATGGGCATTGAGGAGAAAACAAAAGGAAAAAATAGATTCATGCATTTGTTTCACTTTTGCATAAGGGATGAGAAAATGTAGGCATCGCCTTTGTATTTAAGAACACTCAACTTTTTTTGTTGGTTACCAATGGTGTCTCGCAAGTCCCTTATTTTTTTGTATTTTTCTTTCTTTTTTTAACAGAGAAGCACCCCTTAGCAATCCCTAAGAGAGAAGACAGAAAGGAACCCTGAGCAATAAAATCCAACCATTTGCAAATCATTTGGTCACACCGCATATAAAATGCTCCTCAAAAGTAATCAAAATTTTAAAATTTTGTACCATTTATCCCACAATTCATAACAGTATTTATTCTTAAAGAGAACAACCCACATATAAGGGGTCACGATATTGAATTGGACAAACGCAAGATAAGCAGAGAGATTAAGCATTTAAGCACAAAATTCCACCGAAAGGGCAGAATTGTTAGTTAAGACTAAGAAACACCAACCCATTTGACTAGTTTGTATAACACTATGGTTTTTCAATCCAATTAGGAATTAATGAGTCTGTCATCTTAGGAAAGGGCTAATGTTGTGTGCAATGCTCTAAAATGTCTTTATAGTGCAACTAATGCATTTTCATTAGTTTATGAACCTAATGTGCATCTTGTCATAAATGAATGCATTAGTATTTTCCATATTTTGCATGAGAACAAGTAAGTTGATGGGATTAGTGAGGTTATTTTTGATATGATGTCTAAATGGCTTAGCTACGTCAATGAGTTTCCTTTGATTTATTGTATTGCAACTCTTCTTGATCCACAAATCAAATTGGATGGTCTAACAAATTTTCTTGATTATTATTATAGTATTGTTCTAGGAGGTCCACCCAAGGATGGTTATGTTAAGGAACATGTAGAAAAATTTAATGAAGCCTTGAAAAAGCTACATGATGAGTATACTTCAAAGTATCGGCTGAATGAGCTTTCTTCTACTAGTGGTAGCGGTTCCTTTTCTAAACCACCACGCCCTGGTAGCAAACGAAGTTCTTTGATTTCTAGTATTTTGAAAAGACTAAAATCTATTCAGTCGGGTTCCAGATTTTGTACTTATGATGAATGATTATATTAACTTAACTTTTAGTTTTGATGATGATGATGGTGATATAGATGTTCTTAAGTGGTGGTAAGCACATGAAGGCAAGTTTCCCATCCTTGCAAAGATAGCCTGAGATGTTCTAGCAATTCCAGCATCAACTGTTGCTTTTGGGTCGGTGTTTAGTGCGGGCAAACAAGTATTGAACGAAAAGAGATCAAGCCTTGCACCGGACTTAATCAAGGTTTGTGTTGAGAAGTATGATTGGGACTTAGTCGAGCTGAGATCCCAAGCACGCGCATTGTAGTTCGAAGGGCAACATGATGATTGGTATGAGATGAATGGGGTAAACACCACTTAGGGACTTCTATCTTGTAATCTTTTAGAATGTATTGGTATTACTTTCTTTCCATGTAATCTTTTTTAAGACTTCCAAATTGAAATCATGTAACCTTTTAGTAGTTGTACTCTTTTTCCTTATTAGGATTTTCCTAATGGGTTTTTACCTAATAAGGTTTTAACAAGGCACTGAATCATATAATAAAATTCTCTTTGCTCCTTAATTTTTGTAAATTCAATCAAAAAATTCTAAGTCTTTGTTTCTTACACTTTTAAGATTATAAATTCGAGGAAAAGCCCATCTAGGAGTAAAGTGGACAAAAAGAGCAATGTGTGCGCGCAAACGGATCTCAAATCGAAACTAAAGCGAAAAAACAAGAGCCGATCGAATCATTCTAGAACCAGTCGGAACTGACCAGAACCGGTAGGAACAAATTTTTTAAGTGAATCTGAAATGAAGACAGGATTCGGAATCAGAACCACCCCGGAACCATCTCGAAACCACCCCTAACCAATTCCAAACACGAATACACATATCCCAGAACTAGAACCGTGGCCACCATAAATCTCTACTCACAATATGCCTGCAAGATGAGAGCAGAGAAAGGATGAAATGAATGAGCCTCGCCATTAAAGTCCTGACTATGGTCCAAAACATAAGACTGCTGGAGGCCCATTATGTGTTGTGTCCGACACTCCGACCCATCTAGCCCACTGTTGGGACCTACATGAATAATTGAACGAAATCTGTTTCTTCTTTTTGAAAAGTAGGCATAGAAATACTAATCAAATGTTTTGTCAAAATAAATCTATAAGTAAAATATAAAACATATATGTAGTTGATAATTTATAATTTCAATAACAGTTACTCGATTAATACAAATTAATCTTTTGTATTTTTGGAACTATGTATTGAGTTAAATATAAGAAAAGAAATTTTATAATTTACATCCAAAACTATAACGAGATTGAAAATTAGAAGCTACTTTATTATTTTTTATATACATTAGTCAATTGTACTTATCCACAGAAACGTAAAAATTTAATAATAGTATATAATCTTACTTCAATAGAATGTTGGTAATAAAAAGTAAGTGTATGTTTAAATAGAATTTCAAACATAATTAGTTTGATTTTTAAAATTTACCACTTTGTTATTTTCACCCTGCTCATATATATATAATATATAAGTTTCATTTCAATTTGTTTATTTTTATATGTACTCCTTGTTAATTAAGTACAACATGTTTTCATTCATTGAGGGTAGCACTTGTGTTTAGACTCACGTTAATATAATAAATAAAAAAGGGATAATGACATATTGCTGAGCTAAGATGATAAACGATCCTCAAAATTCGATGTATTCGAAAATGCATCAAAGAAGGTCCTAACATTTGGGGTTGGAAATAATTAAACTCAAATTTGAATTAGAAGACTTACTCTGAAAAAGAGCTTCTCTGACATCAAAAATCTTGTGATAAATGGCGTATATATGGTATAAGTGACAATAACAGAACACCTTTTCATATCCAAACCTAACAATAAAAAAGTGGCAATCGAGTGAAGGACTCCAAAATGGTGAAGGCGTAGATCGAAAAGAATTTAAAATTAATAGAGCTGGCTGTGTGAACTATTTCAACTGTCTCAAATCAGATGCATGATTTTCCTAACCAAGGTTTTAATGATAGAAACGAGTTAAGTATTTTGAAACTATAAATATGTTGTATTTTATTAGGCCAAGAATGGAAGGATTCTTCGACAGATTACCAAATTTTTTTTTTTTTGGTAGAATTCATTCAAGAGGATGCCATCTTGAACGGAATATAACACACTCAATTGCTTATCTCTTAGTGTAGACTGTAAATGAATAACAAAGTTATCACAAACTTCATTATACAAAAACAACAATAATAATGACAATGACATTTTAACAACAACATATAGGTTTCGTTCCGAGGTGGCTTGTAGCGGCATTTCTCTGGCATTTGCCCATCTGGCACTTTTGGCAAAAATGTGAATTTGTACCATTCGCGCAATGTGAAAGAAGCTCTCCCCCTCCCCCCTCTCTAACGTTCTTCTGCATCTACCATGGGTAGAGGACGCAAACCCAAAGTCACTGTTCCATTGTCTGCTGTTCAATCAGTTGCTATGCCTGTGAATCAGCCAATTCCGGTTGTTTCCTCTAGTGCGCCTAAAAAGGCACTCAATTTTTGTACTAAAGGAAAGATGAAATGGTTACGATTGACGAAGATCTGGAAATGGAAGTTGGCGAGTCGAATGGTTTGGAGGATCTAAGCAAATTTGCTAAGCCTGGGATTGAGGTTGAAGTGGGGAAGATTCCCCAAGGCCGGAATACATGGAGTGATGTGATTGCTAACAATAGAGACAGGGAGCATTGTATGCGATTGGATGTGTTTCTTGAGGATGAATCTTCAATTTTTGAATTGTCCAAAAGCGAGGTTAAAACTGAATGTGAATACTGCAATTCTCTTTGGTCGGAGCATTCCTTGGAATGAGATGCTCTTTCACCGTGGAGAGATTCGTTCAGTTAAGATGGAGTAAAATAGCCCTGCCCAAGATCTATCAAAATGACACAGACGTGTTCATTTTTAGATTTGAGAATCAAGCGGGCATGTTGCAGATTTTGAAACAGGTCTGTGGTTCATTAGAGGTAACCTTCCCTTGATCTTACGAGAATGGAAGCCGGGGTGTAAGCCGGATCTAACAAATCTGATCTCGTCTCCGGTATGGATCAAACTTCATAATCTAGACTTGTATTTCTGGTCCCCGTGTATTCTAGGAAGAATTATGAGTAAGATTGGAATGCCCATTCTAGCTGATAAGCTCACGACGAACAAGGAGAAGATAGGGTTTGCTCGTATCCTTGTTGAAATAGATGCAAGATCTAGCCGAAATAGGAAATTATATTGGAGGATGGAGATGGGAAACCGATTTGCCCAAAAGATCATCTACGAATGGAAGCCTTGGTACCGCGAGGTTTGGTCATACTAGCACTCAATGCCAAAAGAAGGGGAATCGATCAAATCCTAGCGATGGTGAATGCAAGTGAGAACAGAGGGAAATACAAACAGTAAGGTGATGAGTCGAGTAAAGAAAGTGGTGGTGTAGGTGTGGAATTAGCTTATGCTAACCCGGAGATTAAAAAATCCGTAGAGGCGGTTGCCCCTATAAGAAAGACAACTGAGAATGATGATCATGGGGAATGGATCACTTTGGAGGCTAGGAGAGGTCATCGAGTTTTCCCTGCCTCACAGCAAGACAAGGCAAAGGAGACTGGTACCAAGGGGAAGAGGGGTAATCTCGTATAGTTTACTACCAAAGGGGTAAGTATCACCTTACAGCTTGGAATATAAGGGGGCTGAATACCCTAAATAAGAGGGCAGTTGTGGACAAGTTTGCTACAAAGAATAATGTAAGTTTGTTTGCTATCTTAGAGACCCGGATTAGAGATAATAAATATAATAATGTTTTGAGTTGGTTGAATAAGAAACGAAGCTACTTATCTGATATGAGCTTGGATAAGAACTGTTGTATCATCTTACTATGGGATAGGGATATTTGAGACGTAGATTGCCTAGGGATGTCTAATAAAGCCATTCATTGTGGAGTATCTTCAAAGAATAAGCATCAGTCTTTCTACCTCTCTGCTGTGTATGCTCCTAATCAGAAGGTGGAAAGGGATTGTCTATGGGAGGAGATTAGAAGGATTAAGAAAGTACAAGATGCGTGGATCTTACTAGGGGATTTCAATAGCTTATTGAATAGTGGTGATAAAACGGGGTTCATTTCTGTTTCTATTGAGGTGGACGAGCATTTCGCCAGGTGTGTGGAAGATGTGGATATTCGTGATCTGAAATTCTCTGGGATGTTCTTCACTTGGTCTAATAGGCACCAAAAAGATCCTAAATCTCGAATATACTACAAGTTGGATAGGGTCCTACTTAATGATAAGTGGATCTCTATGTTTCCTAACTCCCATGTGGATTTCTATGCCCCTGATATTTTAGACCATTCACATGCGTTAATTATGATTGGTAATGAGAAAATAAAAAGTCCTAACATATTCAGGTTCAGGAAAGTTTGGGTCTCTGATGAGAGTTACTACGATATCGTGAGGGAGTGTTGGGGTATGGTGTTTAGTGGCTGCCCTATATTTAGAATTACCCAACGGTTGAATGTCTTAAAAGCCAAGCTCAAGAGGCTTAATAAGACAAAGTTATGCCACATTCGAAGAAAGATAGAGGTGTGTAGAGAGAAGAAGCATGCCATCTAGAAATTGCTTGTGAATGCCCCTTTCGTTAAGGGGACTATTGAGCAGGAAAATAGTGAAATCAAGGAATACAATCTCAACATCAGTCTGTTGCACACCTAGAAGGCTCAACATACAAAAATATATTGGATTCGGTTGGGTGATGAATCGAGCTCTTACTTTTACAGAATGATGAACGCGAGGAGGAACTCTTCGAGGATTCATATCATGATGAATGAGCAGGGTCAAAAGCTGACAAAAGTGGATGACGTAGCAGAACACATTATTGAATTTTTCAAAAATCTGTTGGGAAGAAAAGCTATCAGAACAGAGGGATGTGATTCTAAATGTTTTCTTGTGAGGGAATCTTGTCTTTACTAAGTATAATAACAAGTTACTCCAGCCTATTCTTGATGCTTAGATCTGGGAGGCCCTGATGTCCATCCAAAATACCAAAGCACATGGTCCTAATGGATATAACTCTCTCTTCTTCAAATCAGTCTGGCATATCTTGGGTACTGATGTTAAGAAGGCTATTAAAGAATTCTTTGAGAAGGAAATAATTCTAAAATAGATTAATACAATGATTATCTCTCGGGTGCCTAAAGTTCCTAATCCTACTGTGGTTAAAGTCCTCCGTCCTATTGCCTGCTGCAATGTGTTGTATAAGCTAGTTTCCAAAATAATCACAGCTAGGGCTGCCAAAAAAATTCCGAAACCCGGTATCCGACCAAAACTGAAGTGTACCGTACCTGCTTTTAGGTTAATTGTACCGGTTCTTGCGGTATAGTTAACCGAACCGTCTAAATTGACCGGTTTCGGTTTCGGTAACGGTATTGAATTTTCCATAATGGTTAACCGCTTGGTTAACCCATTATATAAACAATGAAAAAGTTCAAACATTAATGTTCACCTGTAACACCCCTACCGCTAATTACATCATCAACTCGTAATCGTCCCGTTCATCATTACAATAGCAGCGGAAAAATCCATAAACAATGGTGGGTGATACAATGCCGTTAGCCACCCACGTGACTAACAAGGCCTAAACAATAACAATACCGGTCTGATGGACAGGAATACCCGAGTACTTATACAATACAAACACCGTTCCATTTCTAAACTGAGTCATACACATTTACCATTCAACTATACCGAGTCCTTTACATACTACATGCCAATAACAGTTTCGGTCTTACCATACATACATTTACAAATGTAAATAAATATACTACCCAGACTAGCAGCAACCCCGTCCTACTCTCGAACGGTACTCAGCTCCATTGTACCTGAAAAATAATGGGTGGCCCCAAAGGGGCTCAACACCTTTGCTGGTATGGTAGTCGTGCAACCCGCTACTACCGCGCCACACCCAACTAATTCTCATATGAACATGCGTTTAAATCATGACATGAAATGCTGTAAACACACAACATGCTCGCATTCAACAAGTATTCAAACAGTAGAATACTAAAAACAAGGGTAACACATCAAGTTCATTAGATTAATTTACCTTGTTCTTTAGGCCTTGAGAAACCCTATCTCAAGTAAGCCTCATTCAGCTTAGTTACTAACTTATCCATCTTCATCGGATAGTTTATATTTGTTCTCTTAGATCTACAAACACCCTCGGTGTAACACCTCATCCAACAACAAACACATAACAACAACCTGCAGCGGAATACACACCTCATCAAATAACTTAACTCGTTGGTGTTACACGCCGTCAACCACCCACGTGGCTAACAAGGCTATTACATATACATTGTACCGGTCTGATGGACTAGATTCCCGAGTGACTACTCATTACTATCCCTTTTCATTAACAACAACAACAACATACACCTTTCAACTGTACCGAGTATTTATAAACTGATGCCGATAACAATATCGGTCTTACTACACCTACTGTATATATACACTTAAATGATTACCCATGTACAACGACTACCCCGTCCTACTCTCGAACGGCTTCCAGCACTTCGTACCTGAAATAAGAAGAAAAGAGAAAGGGTGGCCCCCAAGGGGCTCAGCACCTTTGCTGGTATGGTAATCCCGCAGCCCACATGCTACCGGGCCACGCACAACTAATTGTCGTCTTAGCATGCGGTTGATTATATTTAATTCATGCATGCAACTGTAAACACACAACACATAACATTTCGCCTTAATGGGCTCAACAAACGGATAGTACATCCTTATTTGATAATTCACTCATGGTATTCATTATCCCTAGTGTGTTCCTCCTCTAATGGAGCTACTTCCTTAATAGACGACAACTACCCATTAATCGGGTTATCCTTAAACGCCTCTTATCACAAACTGGGATTCATATCCATGATCCACATACTCCACATCTTACAACATATAACATGCAACACATAACAACACATAACAACACTTTCATGTTTCAACGGGCACATAATAACATCGCAATAGAAATTGCATCACATCAACAACACATAACGTAACGGGTGCGGTTCTCTTAGGAGCCGACCCAAACTTAGTTAATTCACTGGTGAGCCTAGAGAATGGTGTCACCCTCATGGTAAGCTCGTTAATACAATAACAACAACACTCATTACCGTCCTAATAGTCGGACGAGTAACTTAAGTTAAGATGGTTCGGGTTTGGAGGCCCGAACACACCACACAAACACATGTTCCCCCTAAACCGATCTTAAGTCAGAATAGCTAAGCTTTGGAATAAGCTAATGGGAGATCGTAACCCGTGAGGGAAACAACCATAACAAAGAGAAGGGTAAGGCTAAGAAGGATACCCTCTCCCAAACAACGCGCGACCGGCCAAACCGGATTCCTCACCACTGTTAGTACATACTTACTTTAGATATTAGTTAGAACCCCACTGTGGAGTCTATCATAACCACACACCATACAGTATTACAACTGGGTTAAACACACAAGGGAGATCCCTACATTCACATACACATATCACACAATTAACACACGCATAGCCGTGGTTAGTACGTCCCATGGTTCGGGTCGTTTAAATCCGAATACCGAGCTCTCATGTGATCCTAGACTCAGTTAACTAAGGTTAACACTTCCGTGGTTAAATGGTATCGGAGTTGTACACGCCACATAAATGAATTACTGTAAACTCATTACATGTTTAATCTTACAACGTGGCAAACATACAGAAAAACACATTGGCATACAAGCCGGTGTAATCCGGTAGGACACAGGTTGCAAGAAAACCATACCTGTCACCGGAGTCCACTCTACCACGTCCACTTATGTTCCTCGAACAATTCTCGAACAACTGGTAACATTACATGTACTTTTATTAACATCGGGGTAGCATGATTGTTCAAAGTCTAATGCTTATAACCTTTCCCATTAACTTAGTTACATAACTTCACATTTTAACTTGTTTTACTTTTACATTTCAATACAACTTTTCCCCAATAAATTGTCATTATAACTCACTTAACATGTCCTTAGTAATCTTATAACATCATTACTTAATAATCCCCATCATCTCCTAACCTTAAACATTGTTTTGTTTTTTTTTTCCAAAATTTTGTGCCGTCCGACCCACTGTCCGACCCACAACTGGGTCGGACCGTTCCAGAAACTTTTCCCGTCTTTTAAATACACCTGTCCGACCCATGTCCGACCCAACCATCTGGGTTGGACCATTCCAGAGACTTAGAGCACACATGTCCGACCCATGTCCGACCCAAGACCTCTGGGTCGGATCATTCCAGAAACTCCAACCGGTGACTAAAACAGAGCTGTCCGACCCACCCTGGGTCGGACCACAGGGTCGGACAACACCAGAAGTTGTCCAAAATTTGTCAAACTTTCTCCAAACTTTTCCTTAAGCCTCATAATGTGTTCTAACATCATTTGGCACATCAAACACACTTTTTGCCATGTACTAAACTCTTTAAATCACACACCAAAATCATCTTATCATTCACAAATTTCTTACAAAATTCTTAGCACTAGGAATGTCTTCTCCTTAAGATTTCTAAGTGGTATTTCACCAATAATGACCACTATACCAAGGTGTTTCCTCTACACCTTAACATCATCTCCCAAACTTCTTTTCTTACTAACTAAATCTCCTTTTCACAACTTCTTAAAATTCCTTACTCAAAACCCTTACCTAAACATCATTCCTTCCTTGTACATCAACATTCCTAAACCTTAAACAAACTTCTCCATGACTTTAATACATTCTCAAAACACACATTGAATTCCTAGAACTTCCAAGATAATACCTAAATCCTTGTATCACTCTAAATCACCTTAGCACATGTTTTCTTCCCTAGTAAAACACTTGTTCACCTTAACACTTCCTAGTTCACCAAAACTTATTTAAAACCCTTAGAACTCCTTACACATTTTCCAAATTTTGCCATAGCTTCCCTTGTATATACTCATATCCAAACACTTAGGTTTTTACCTTATTTCATCCAAGAACACCTAAAATCCATCAAACACATTTTTATACACAAACTTCACACATTTAGCACTACATCACAAGATAGTGCATAACTTAAATTGCTTGGCACTTAGGCCCTTAAATAACATGGCTCTTAGGCCCTTGAATTGCATAAACCTTAAACACTGAATTTCCCACATAAGTAATGCCTTTGACCTGCAAATACACCCAACAATACATATGCCCTTATAAAACTCCTTGAGAGCATTTCTCTAGGTCATTCACCATTGGCTCCTTAGGTATTTTATTAAGCAAATCAAGCTCATTTTCCTAAGGCATTTAAACTACATTGAGATAGTTTGTTTACCTCTTTTTCCTCACAAACTTCTTTCTTGTTTCCTTGTAAAACCGGTAGGATGTTTGGTTGTTTGTCAACTTCTAAACAATGTACACATAATAGAATGAGTATTCAAGCATTATGCTTCATCTCATTGTAAACCCTAGTTACATATATCGTTTTAGCACATTAAGGTAATTGTTTTACCGTTGAATGGAAAGAGAGCTTGAATGAGTATCAAGAGAGGACTCCTCCTAGCCCTTGGAAGATTCAAATGAAGCTAAAACAAGCAAGGTGAAAACACCATTGTGAGGTGAATTTTCGGACATCATATAAACATGGAGGAAACATGGATTTTCTTTGAGTTTCCTTACCTTGAAACAAAGGAGAACAATAATATGTGAAAAGGTGAGCTCAAGCTCCTTCAATGGTGAATCTCCGTGGCATCAAAATTGAGTTCTTGAAGATTTGAAAGGGTAGAAATGTAGAGCTTGGTCTAACTAGAAGAAAGGTGGTCTTGAAATTAAATTTGGATCATGGAGCTAGAAGTTACAAGTGAAGGAAGATAGAGAATGGTATGGTTTGCTGTAGCAAAACCGGTGGATTTTGGGAGAAGATGAAGAAGGCTACGGTGGGTGTGAGTGGGAAAGAAAGAATGAAGATTGGAATTGCTTTTTGGAAGATATTTACATGTTATAAAGGTAACTTCTACTTTTCACTTACTTTTCCTTCTTTCTTTAATTTTTTTTTACTAGCTCATGGTGGTGAGTCACCACATAATAAAACCGGCCCCCATATTATACTAAGGGCATTTTAGTCTTTGTTGACCAATTGTCACACTTATAATGACATATGTTACAAACTTGCTTATTTTAGTTACTATTCACTAAAACAAGGCACATAGATGTGAAATTTTTGATTTCCCATTGATATAGACTTCCAAATGTGATACTATATAGTACACATGTTAATTAAAGAGTAATGATGGACATTTAGCCATTCAAAACTCATTTACAAGACAATTTTTCAAAAACGTGCTTTAAGACTCCTTAAAGCACTTTTTGTGTATTAACTTGTTTTCAAGCTTGGTTTTCTTTAGTAATTGATTTAATATGTTAATTAAAATATTTATAAGGTATAGGTATGACCATTAGGTCTTATACAAATTTATCCCAAGCTTAGAGCACATTTAGCTCTTATTGACTTTAAGGTATTTTCTTGTGTTTTATTTGGTTTAACTGTCTACCAAAGTTTCCTAAGGACTTAATTAGCCTTATTAAATAATAATTGAATATTATTAAGTCTTGGTAGGCTCTTTGGGTCCTAACCAAGTTCACTCATAGCTTAAAGCATGTTTTTGCTCAAACTGTATCTTAGTGCTTTATTGCATTTTACTATGGTTTAAATTGTTAACTGATGTTTCTAAGGCACTTTTTAGCCTTTACACACCATAGTTTAATATTTAAACCACATATCAAGGTTTGGGGTATTTCAATCTACCCCCCTTAAAAGAACTTCGTCCTCGAAGTCCACACTTCCCACACATCAATAGGTTAGAACACAGGAATTACTTAGAATTACACTTCCATAACCAAACACACTTTACATCACAACCTCGGACTTAATGGTCCGGGTAACACATTCACATCCATACATAACATATACTCACATGATAACCTCGGACTCAATGGTCCGGGTATCTTAACAACATTTACACATACATAACAACCCTTAGACTCTCTGGTCTTAGGTAACATAACAACATTTAGACACATAGGTCTTGATAACATAACAGCCTTTAGACACATAGGTCTATGTAACACAACACATTTAGACTCATAGGTCTTGATAGCATACACTTTAAGAAATCAAAGTCAAAATAAATTTTATATACATACCACACAACATGTCATAGCATGTAGCAAGCAAAAATATCTTTGATATACACTGTGATCCCGCAGAACCCGGTCGCGATGGACACCTTCCGTCCCCGTGCCTTTGGGAGATCAAAACAATCACTTAAATTTAAAATTTCCTTGTGAGGTTAAGTAAGAGAACTTTAACTATGTAAAGTATCTATCGACATTTTATAAATACCAATTCAAAATCCTTTTTGAAAACACACACAACTCCAAGTCCAACTTATGCTCTTTGCTTCTTTTCTTAGCGTGGTTAATTGTGACCACTTATAGGGAGCTTCAAGAGTCATCCAACCCTGATGTGATCAGCATCAGTGTTGAACTATCCTTCCACTCCAATTTGTGTTTGGCTTCCCTTGATCGCATGCAAATCAAGTTCCACCTCCCACTTCATTTTCAAGCATCAAATGAATCACTCATTTCCAATTTTTTTATCTTTTAAATCATTCTAGTCATGATCATAACATCTCCAAGGGATAGAACTTCATCTATCAGTTATTTTTATTCACTTTAATGTTGTTACCTAGGAAATCTTATTCTCACTAGGTTCTATGTCGGTATCATGCCCTTTCACGAATCACTATATAATATATATATATACACATATATTTTATCAAAATACAACACACAGTTTCACATTTATACACTGTCGGGGTTTTGTTCCCCGGGAGTTTCTCTACTCCCCACACTTGTACTATCACACACAATTGTTAACAAACAAACACACTTATCACAATGGTATTCGCATCTTCTGTGCGCAATTACCACAATTAAACCATGAATGAATGCGTACGTTTACATAACACACACACCAATCATCAAAACAAATTATTTTGTGCTATGCACAACATAAATCACGTACACTTGTACGGTAATACACACTAAGTGGTTTTGCGCTCTACCCCCCCTTAAAAGGGATTACGCCCACGTAATCAATCACTAAACATTGGCTTAAAATGTTCTACCGTCGTGAAGTGTTTTAACTTCCACACGGTCTATTACACAATGGATTCTGATTAGAGGATCTTAACCATATTGGCGGTTTAGTTCCTAAACCAAGAATTCTCATTGGAGTTTGTTTAAACTCTTAGTTGGTTTCAATTCTGGCCTGTTAGGCTTCTAGGCGTTAATAATTAGCCATTCACTCATGTTCACCACGTACATTCAACACTTGAATCACTGGCTCACTAGTTTCTACTGCAAAACTCTAATAACTGTAGAGCTTAATTGCCCCATTGTTATTCTTACTGTATTGTACATCCCCAATTGTCACCTTCATCTTGGTAACAATGGTTTCTCAACTGACGCGTGGTATCTCTTACCGTTAGCGAATTCAGTGAGTTATAAACTTTCTATCCACTTCCATAGTAATTTACTGTATATACAGCTATGTATTTCACAATGATTGACTTGTTCCCTTCCGACTTACTGTCGGTTGAGATTGAGCTACTACCTAGTGTGTAGTGCTCTCTCAGCTATTTACAACATTTGGGGTATATTCCATACCGATATTTGGCAGTTAATGCTACTGTAGTCACTTAATGTTAATCATGTCTCCACATTTGGTTTTGTACAGTACTCTTTTATTGGTGCGGCCTTGCATTTCCTATGCATCGACCATTATAACATTATTCCTCCATAATTAACATGTTTCCAATTCCTAGCTATCCCACTCGATCATTACTGCGCAAGTGCAATACCAAAACACTCAGTCATACAGAGTGCAGAGGCGTAAACTCTTGACAGTACATCCCTTATGTGATTCGCCATGGAATTCACACTATGTTTCACTGAGATTTTGATCTCGTAATACTGGCTACTGGCTTACTGCCTAGTTTGTTTGACATCGCTTATCTTGCATCTCTACTAAGTTTAACTCATAACTGGTCTTATCTGCCATATTATTATTCAACAACACTTATACCACGGTCGCTTGCTGCGCACCGTGCTCTTACTCCTTGTATGACATCAGCTTATATCGTATTTACTGTCACATTAACTTCCACACATATACTTACATTATTCACATTATGGTTCGTCATCATTTGGATGACTACCCAGTGCTCGTTGAGCGTTGTCCATGACACATTTAGCGTCCCACACGTACGGTGGTTGTTATTAGACTTATTACCCTTCCGGTCTTCCCAAGTGGTAGTAACCATGTTGGTCCACCCTTAACGTATTTCTTGAGCTTGGTTCACATAACTACCACTTCAGCGGTTTCACAATATCGAGAGGTATCCCCACTCTTTGTGCAGTGGTTCGTTCTCCACTCTATTCACTTATATAACATAAACTTCTGCAATCAATCTAATTTACATAACACATTTTACTTGTGGCTTATAAGCCTTATTTGCTTTGAGCTGCGCTCATTGTAGGCTGTCCACACACATGTACTTCTGTGTACAACATTACATGGTTTGGATGTTATATTGAGCTCCATGACAAGGTCGTTACATTCCGTTTCCTTTCATGGGATGCCCCTTAGGTTTGTCAGTCCGTCTCCTGACAACTTATGTCTAAACTGGGTGTTAGTTTCAACCCTTGTGTTTCTGTCATGCCATTTCGTGCAACACTTGTTGATGCGAACACCCTTCAAGGATTGCTCCTAGGTGTTGTTAAGTTATGCCTTTACCTCTAGTTCACACTTATTGGTACATTCCGTTAGTCTCGCTAACTTGACTTGCTCCTTTACTTCAACCATTCATGGTAATCCTTTGCTGTTGATTGACTTACACTGCTGACCGTAGTACGGAGTCGACTACTTCCCGTGTTCCGGACTCTACTTGTATACATATGTGGGGTACCCTACTGATACATTACTACTTACCCAACTAACCCATAAGTAGGTCTGTCAGGCCCACAAGCTCCTATTGGAGTGTGATCGTCCCACAATTCAGTTGGTACACTCGTAGTGTTCGTCACACGCCTAGGTGAAGTATTCTGTTGTCAACTCCCTTATATTGTCCCTTGACAATATTCATTCCATGCTTCCCGAACTTAATCGAGGGAAAGTTTTTCTATTGTTGAATTCTTATCAACTGCCCTTGGTTTTATTGGTTTGGTTTAGAAGAAGGTTAGAAAGAAGTGTTGGTTTGAAAGAAAATCTGGTTTTGAAAAGAAAAGAGTTTGAATAAATCTGGGTTTGAAAGAAAATTTTCATGGTTTCACAACGTCTTCTTACCTTGACCAAGTCTAGCTTCTTGCTGACTGGTGTACTCACAATTACAGAGGTTAGGCTGTTAAGCCCTTCCATGGCTACAATGATCTCACTTAACTTCATGGTACTTTGCCAAATACTTCGTAGTGGTTATAAATTTCCCCGAACAGCCCTGTTATAGCAGCACTTGCTATGACAAGTGCGCCATGCTAACTGGCTATCGGTTTAACACATACCGGTTGCGGTATTGTGTTACCCGCACTGTCATCAGTGGCCTTGTTGGCCCTCACTGATCTTACTGTCTTGATAATAACTCCTCTAGGTGACTTCTCACTGTCTTCACATGGTAATCATCAACTAGGGCGTTTCCCATTCTGGGAGACCCCCTTTTTCTTTTGTATTGTTTCGTCTTCGTAGCCCGTTCCACGTATTTGTCGTGGTTACTAAGACTTGTCTCTTGTTTGGGCACTACGTTGTAGTTCCTTTGTCGGTTGGTATACCGTTGGTGTATTATTTATCAACTGTGGTCCCGTAGACACTCGTCTCGGGTTTCATTAATCCACTTCTTGCCTGTTGCACGGTCGGTGCGTTGTAAGCTGGTTATTCTCGACTGCTTAGCATGTCGACCCAGGTTGCCGGAAATTCTATTCTCTTATACACAAAATTCTTCATTCTTCGCTATTTAATGTGGTTAACATTGTTCAGATGGACACCGTCTCCGGGATTCCCACTTTTCGGGATCTACCGTATGACAGGTCTTCCGTACTCTAAAGGTATTTAATAACGGCCAGATCGGGTATTCCCGAGTAAGAGTGGACTTCCATCTCTCTGGCGTTGTTTCCCAAGTTATATAACAGGGATTGTGGAGGGCGGGAAGGATATTGTAGGTTTCCAGTACACACTGGTAATACCTAACTAGCGTATCTCTCATGCTATCACTCAACCCTTAACCCAAAGTACTAAAATCCTAACTCGGTACTTCCTAAGCTCGGTAATTCAGTCATCAGAGCGATACTTCGCTCTGATACCACTTTTTGTAACACCCCATCCAACAACAAACACATAACAACAACCTGCAGCGGAATACACACCTCATCAAATAACTTAACTCGTTGGTGTTACACGCCGTCAACCACCCACGTGGCTAACAAGGCTATTACATATACATTGTACCGGTCTGATGGACTAGATTCCCGAGTGACTACTCATTACTATCCCTTTTCATTAACAAAAACAACAACATACACCTTTCAACTGTACCGAGTATTTATAAACTGATGCCGATAACAATATCGGTCTTACTACACCTACTGTATATATACACTTAAATGATTACCCATGTACAACGACTACCCCGTCCTACTCTCGAACGGCTTCCAGCACTTCGTACCTGAAATAAGAAAAGAAGAGAAAGGGTGGCCCCCAAGGGGCTCAGCACCTTTGCTGGTATGGTAATCCCGCAGCCCACATGCTACCGGGCCACGCACAACTAATTGTCGTCTTAGCATGCGGTTGATTATATTTAATTCATGCATGCAACTGTAAACACACAACACATAACATTTCGCCTTAATGGGCTCAACAAACGGATAGTACATCCTTATTTGATAATTCACTCATGGTATTCATTATCCCTAATGTGTTCCTCCTCTAATGGAGCTACTTCCTTAATAGACGACAACTACCCATTAATCGGGTTATCCTTAAACGCCTCTTATCACAAACTGGGATTCATATCCATGATCCACATACTCCACATCTTACAACATATAACATGCAACACATAACAACACATAACAACACTTTCACGTTTCAACGTGCACATAATAACATCGCAATAGAAATTGCATCACATCAACAACACATAACGTAACGGGTGCGGTTCTCTTAGGAGCCGACCCAAACTTAGTTAATTCACTGGTGAGCCTAGAGAATGGTGTCACCCTCATGGTAAGCTCGTTAATACAATAACAACAACACTCATTACCGTCCTAATAGTAGGACGAGTAACTTAAGTTAAGATGGTTCGGGTTCGGAGGCCCGAACACACCACACAAACACATGTTCCCCCTAAACCGATCTTAAGTCAGAATAGCTAAGCTTTGGAATAAGCTAATGGGAGATCGTAACCCGTGAGGGAAACAACCATAACAAAGAGAAGGGTAAGGCTAAGAAGGATACCCTCTCCCAAACAACGCGCGACCGGCCAAACCGGATTCCTCACCACTGTTAGTACATACTTACTTTAGATATTAGTTAGAACCCCACTATGGAGTCTATCATAACCACACACCATACAGTATTACAACTGGGTTAAACACACAAGGGAGATCCCTACATTCACATACACATATCACACAATTAACACACGCATAGCCGTGGTTAGTACGTCCCATGGTTCGGGTCGTTTAAATCCGAATACCGAGCTCTCATGTGATCCTAGACTCAGTTAACTAAGGTTAACACTTCCGAGGTTAAATGGTATCGGAGTTGTACACGCCACATAAATGAATTACTGTAAACTCATTACATGTTTAATCTTACAACGTGGCAAACATACAGAAAAACATATTGGCATACAAGCCGGTGCAATCCGGTAGGACACAGGTTGCAAGAAAACCATACCTGTCACCGGAGTCCACTCTACCAGGTCCACTTATGTTCCTCGAACAATTCTCGAACAACTGGTAACATTACATGTACTTTTATTAACATCGGGGTAGCATGATTGTTCAAAGTCTAATGCTTATAACCTTTCCCGTTAACTTAGTTACATAACTTCACATTTTAACTTGTTTTACTTTTACATTTCAATACAACTTTTCCCCACTAAATTGTCATTATAACTCACTTAACATGTCCTTAGTAATCTTATAACATCATTACTTAATAATCCCCATCATCTCCTAACCTTAAACATTGTTTTGTTTTTTTTTTCCAAAATTTTGGGCCGTCCGACCCACTGTCCGACCCACAACTGGGTCGGACCGTTCCAGAAACTTTTCCCGTCTTTTAAATACACCTGTCCGACCCATGTCCGACCCAACCATCTGGGTCGGACCATTCCAGAGACTTAGAGCACACATGTCCGACCCATGTCCGACCCAAGACCTCTGGGTCGGACCATTCCAGAAACTCCAACCGGTGACTAAAACAGAGCTGTCCGACCCCACCCTGGGTCGGACCACTGGGTCGGACAACACCAGAAGTTGTCCAAAATTTGTCAAACATTCTCCAAACTTTTCCTCAAGCCTCATAATGTGTTCTAACATCATTTGGCACATCAAACACACTTTTTGCCATGTACTAAACTCTTTAAATACACACCAAAATCATCTTATCATTCACAAATTTCTTACAAAATTCTTAGCACTAGGAATGTCTTCTCCTTAAGATTTCTAAGTGGTATTTCACCAATAATGACCACTATACCAAGGTGTTTCCTCTACACCTAAACATCATCTCTCAAACTTTTTTTCTTACTAACTAAATCTCCTTTTCACAACTTCTTAAAATTCCTTACTCAAAACCCTTACCTAAACATCATTCCTTCCTTGTACATCAACATTCCTAAACCTTAAACAAACTTCTCCATGACTTTAATACATTCTCAAAACACACATTGAATTCCTAGAACTTCCAAGATAATACCTAAATCCTTGTATCACTCTAAATCACCTTAGCACATGTTTTCTTCCCTAGTAAAACACTTGTTCACCTTTAACACTTCCTAGTTCACCAAAACTTATTTAAAACCCTTAGAACTCCTTACACATTTTCCAAATTTTGCCATAGCTTCCCTTGTATATACTCATATCCAAACACTTAGGTTTTAACCTTATTTCATCCAAGAACACCTAAAATCCATCAAACACATTTTTATACACAAACTTCACACATTTAGCACTACATCACAATATAGTGCATAACTTAAATTGCTTGGCACTTAGGCCCTTAAATAACATGGCTCTTAGGCCCTTGAATTGCATAAACCTTAAACACTGAATTTCCCACATAAGTAATGCCTTTGACCTGCAAGTAATGCCTTTGACCTGCAAATACACCCAACAATACATATGCCCTTATAAAACTCCTTGAGAGCATTTCTCTAGGTCATTCACCATTGGCTCCTTAGGTATTTTATTAAGCAAATCAAGCTCATTTTCCTAAGGCATTTAAACTACATTGAGATAGTTTGTTTACCTCTTTTTCCTCACAAACTTCTTTCTTGTTTCCTTGTAAAACCGGTAGGATGTTTGGTTGTTTGTCAACTTCTAAACAATGTACACATAATAGAATGAGTATTCAAGCATTATGCTTCATCTCATTGTAAACCCTAGTTACATATATCGTTTTAACACATTAAGGTAATTGTTTTACCTTTGAATGGAAAGAGAGCTTGAATGAGTATCAAGAGAGGACTCCTCCTAGCCCTTGGAAGATTCAAATGAAGCTAAAACAAGCAAGGTGAAAACACCATTGTGAGGTGAATTTTCGGACATCATATAAACATGGAGGAAACATGGATTTTCTTTGAGTTTCCTTACCTTGAAACAAAGGAGAACAATAATATGTGAAAAGGTGAGCTCAAGCTCCTTCAATGGTGAATCTCCATGGCACCAAAATTGAGTTCTTGAAGATTTGAAAAGGTAGAAATGTAGAGCTTGGTCTAACTAGAAGAAAGGTGGTCTTGAAATTAAATTTGGATCATGGAGCTAGAAGTTACAAGTGAAGGAAGATAGAGAATGGTATGGTTTGCTGTAGCAAAACCGGTGGAGTTTGGGAGAAGATGAAGAAGGCTACGGTGGGTATGAGTGGGAAAGAAAGAATGAAGATTGGAATTGCTTTTTGGAAGATATTTACATGTTATAAAGGTAACTTCTACTTTTCACTTACTTTTCCTTCTTTCTTTAATTTTTTTTTACTAGCTCATGGTGGTGAGTCACCACATAATAAAACCGGCCCCCATATTATACTAAGGGAATTTTAGTCTTTGTTGACCAATTGTCACACTTATAATGACATATGTTACAAACTTGCTTATTTTAGTTACTATTCACTAAAACAAGGCACATAGATGTGAAATTTTTGATTTCCCATTGATATAGACTTCCAAATGTGATACTATATAGTACACATGTTAATTAAAGAGTAATGATGGACATTTAGCCATTCAAAACTCATTTACAAGACAATTTTTCAAAAACGTGCTTTAAGACTCCTTAAAGCACTTTTTGTGTTTTAACTTGTTTTCAAGCTTGGTTTTCTTTAGTAATTGATTTAATATGTTAATTAACATATTTATAAGGTATAGGTATGACCATTAGGTCTTATACAAATTTATCCCAAGCTTAGAGCACATTTTGCTCTTATTGACTTTAAGGTATTTTCTTGTGTTTTATTTGGTTTAACTGTCTACCAAAGTTTCCTAAGGACTTAATTAGCCTTATTAAATCATAATTGAATATTATTAAGTCTTGGTAGGCTCTTTGGGTCCTAACCAAGTTCACTCATAGCTTAAAGCATGTTTTTGCTCAAACTGTATCTTAGTGCTTTATTGCATTTTACTATGGTTTAAATTGTTCACTGATGTTTCTAAGGCACTTTTTAGCCTTTACACACCATAGTTTAATATTTAAACCACATATTAAGGTTTGGGGTATTTCACTCTGGTCTAGATCTTGTTTCCTCAATTATTCTTCTCTTGTATAATTCTTAAGTTAAGCCTCTTAGGCCTCCGGGCAGAGACACATATAGATCTCACCACCGGGCTTTTATAATCTCATCACTGAATTAGAAACATCCTCTCATGTTTCCTCTTCCTTAACCCATAATACCCAGCTTACCTCTTTAGATGGGTAAGCTCTGTCAGTCTCACTCCAAACAGGCACCATTATGTGGCTCATGGCCCCAGGGCACCACTATGCGGCACACGGCCCTGTAATAAGGGAGTTTTACCATGGAATCAGAAACAAACGCTCTGTTGTTTCCTCTTCCTTGCACGCGTGACTCACAATCCCCTAACCCACTCTTAGGGTTAGTAATAATATATACTCATATATATTAGTCATAAGCATCTCTCTTGATGCTATCTCACAATCTTAGGAAGTTTTCCTAATTCATTGTATTCACCGATTTATGGGTCGCCCATATACTTCCATTACTTTAGAAGTTTTAGCCATTTTCTCATGTTGGGTCAGATCCTCATATAGGAGGTCGACTAGTCATTGCAAGGGAGTTCGATGATCCCGTATATCTCTTTTCACATTTCAATTTAGTTCATAAGTTCGAACTACCGTCGTTCTCTAATTGAGAATCCCTATGTATTTTTCTCCACGTTGAATTATTCGTGGTTTGACTCTTTCTACGAGCCACTAACCAAATGTTAGTCAATTATGAGACGGTCTACAACACTCAGTTAGACCACGCATTCAAGCAAGGAGGGTTAGTACATACATCATGCATCAAGATATATATATATATCAAATGCAATAAACATTTTCGTGCTTTTATCTTGTTAGGTCGGCACACATAAGCAAGCAGCACACAAGCCGAGCGTAACTCGGTAGGACACAAGTTGCAAGAAAACCATACTGTTCACCAAGGAATTACTCTAGTGCGTCGTCTCACGCTCCTCAGGTAATTCTCGAACAACTGGTTACATTACAAATGTTTCTATTAACGTTAAAGCAATACGGAATCTAAACGACTAACGCGCCCGTGATTAACCCCGTTGCCCCGTTAATCTTGACTTTACTTGTGTGATCATAAGTTCTCAACTATCACCTTCATTCTCACACTTGTTTATACTCCTAAGGACCATTCCATGTCACCAAACAAGTCCTAATCATCATCTAATATCATTACCCATCCATCCCCATCCATTTAAGGTCATTTACGGATGAAATTCTAGTGTGGTCTGGGACTTGGTCCGGACCTACACTTCCGGCCCAGTGTATTTGGTGACTTTCGGAACATTTTAAGCTATGGTCCGGTACTTGATACTGGGACAAGGTCCCGGACCAGTCTGAAACTTCAATTTCAGCTGCATTTTAGTGTTGGTCCGGGACTTTATGCAAGACCTAAGTCCCGGACCAATGTTACAGGAAATTTTTGGCAGATTTTTGGTGTTGGTCCGGGACTTCTTGCTAGACCTAAGTCCCGGACCCTGCTATGCTCTACAACATTTTAACATTTTCATTTTTGTTCTAACTTCAATTCTTTGCCTATTTCTCTTCCAATCTTCCCACATGCTTCCAAACATGTTCTAACACCATAATGATGCCTCAAACCTTCCTAAATCCATTGATCAACTTGTCACTCAATCTTTGATCAATTATCAACTTTCATTTCACATTTTTCTGCACTTGCAACTTAGCTCCTAGTTCTAAGATGCACCTTTGCTCAATAATTTACCAACTCACTTTTTTTACCATAACAACTCCTTCCTAGTTATTTTCATTTTCATTACTCAAATCCATCCTTCATTTTCAAGGTCATACACCCTAGTTCTTTTCTAGCAAACCCAAGACACTCATACACCCGCTTTGCTACAGATTTTTGCATAAATCATTTCCATCACTCAACAAGCATTCTAGGATGATTAACCAACCCAATTCATCCCTATCAACTCCTAGTTAAACCTTAGAATCTCCAAACTCATATCATCACCTAAACCACTAGTTTTCTACAAAAATTTCGTCATAACTCCGTTACTACACTAGCTTATCCAAATTTCCAGTGTCTTCATCACCTCATCCAAAACATTCACCTAATTCAATTTCAACTAACCTAATCCACAATGGATTCTACCAGAACTAAATTCATCCAATTCTCATCAATCACAAGACAATGCAATAACCTTAAATTGCATGGCTCCAAGGCCCTTAAATCACACATCAATTCACAATTGCATTAAGCTTAAAGCACTATTAACTCTCATCTCAACCAAGAACATTTCTAGGACATGTTTGGGTTCATTCTTTTAAGTTCCCATCCCAAAATTCTAAAATCATTAAGGGTATACACTAAGGTAGATTATTTACCTTAAGCTTCCGAGTTTCTCTTGCTCTTCTCCTCTTCTTTTTCTTGATTGAAATCGGCCAAGTTGGGCAATGCGCTTGCAAACTTCTAAATCAATACCCAAATGGGGGAATTAGGCACTAAACAATACACCTAGACTTATTAATTAAGCTAGGATACAAGAGAAGGTGCTTAAAGCACAAAAATGGAAAATTACCTTTGGAACCCTAAAATGGGGTTTTGGTCATAAATCAAAGGAGAGCTTCCACTAAGCTTTTGTAGATTGATTCAATGCTCATACAAGTAAAGAAAATAACTCACTTGGGAAGCCAAAATCGGCCAAGTCAAGAATGGAGGGAAAATGAATTTTTCTTTGAGTTTTTCTTACCTTAAAGCAAAGAGGAGAAATCCTAGCTCCAGAAAATCCACTTTTCTCCTCAAGTGGAGCTATGCCCATGGATGTCATCTTCATCCTTTGGGGATTTTGAAAAAAGGTAAAGAAAGCCCTTGCTCCAACTAAGAAGAATATCCACTTTGTTTTTGATTTGGAGCATTTGTGTGGCTTGGGCAAGCAAAAGAAAGGAGGAAAGCCATGGGAGGCTGCTTCAAAAATGGAAGAAAGGAGAAGGGGAGGATGGAACCGGCTGGGAGGAAGAAAAGGTGAGGGAGGAGGGAAATGAGAGGAGAGAGAGAGAGAGAGAGAAAGTGACTTATGTACTTTTTCCCATTTTTTCATTTCTTCTTTTCTCTTCTAACTTATTAGCTAGTTTACTATTTGAGAGAGGGGTGCTGAGTTACACATAAAACCCAGCCCCACAGTAGTATTTAAGAAGGGGCGTTTTCATCTTTTCACAAGAAACGCTCCTTAAATTCCCAGTTCAACACTATTCATCAACCGAGCCCGTTTTCTGGATTTTTCCCGTTTATTTTATTTTAATGGCTCTAGACCTTCACTAGTGTTTAATTATATTTATATGATTGACTATAATTTTTACGAGTCCATTAAACCCGCTTAAAGTCACATTTTCCTGAAAAATGTGCTTTAAGACTTCGTTAGCGTTTTTAACCCACTATATGGATTCGTTTTCTTCAGGAATTGTTCCCACATGTTATTTGGTATAATTAAGCCCTAGGAATCCATCTAGAACCCTATTCGAGGTCACATACCTCCTATGGTTGTGTAACGCTCATTTTTACGTTTTATGCTTTTTAAGCGTTTTCTTTTTTCTTTTGGTTTTACTTTCTTCACCAATATTCTTTAGGCATCATTAGGCCTCTAAATATCATATTATAATAATTTAATCACCATATTTAAGTCCGGGGTATTTCAACACCTTATATAATAATTAATGTTAGCTATTGAGGGAATATAAATATAATTATATTTTTTTGTTACATGTGCTTAATTTGTCACTCATTATTAAAGTGAATGATCAATGTTGTACTATAATATTAATTGTATGGGTCTCATTAATAAAAAATGTTATACGGCTACAAGGTTAACGGAAAAAACCGAACCGAACTAAAGGTTAACCGGTCTAAATGGAATGGTAATGGAATTGGATTTTAGAAAACCGAATTAAACGGTTAACCAAATCCGGTTAACCGATTTAAATGGAATGGTAATGGAATTGAATTTTAAAAAACCGAAGACTCGGTTAACCGCCCGAATAAGGAGGTTAACCTACCATGGGCAGCCCTAGCCAGGCTGAAGGAAGTGCTACCAGAGATCATTAAAGACTGTCAAGGTGCATTTGTCTCTGGCAGGAGCCTTGTCCACAATGTTCTGCTATGTCAAGAAGTTATTTAAGGATACAGAAGGAAAAATATATCTCCAAGATGTGCATTTAAAATGGATATCCATAAAGCCTATGACAGTGTAAGTTAGGAGTTCTTGGAAGAAGCTTTTACGGGTTTTGGATTTCATGAGAAGGTGATCAAATGGATCATGGTCTGTGTCTCCACTCCTTATTACTCTATCCTAATCAATGGTCATTCCCGTGGGTTCTTCAAAGGTGAGAGGGAACTTAGACAGGGGGACCCCTCTCCCGGCTTTTATTTGTACTTTGCATGGAGTATTTGAGCAGAATGCTATTAGTAAAAAAGATGGACCCTGATTTCAACTTTCACCCAAAGTGTAGCAGAATTGGGCTTAACCACTTATGCTTCGCTGATGATCTGCTAATTTTTTGTAGAGGAGATGTCGGCTTTGTTCAAATCATCAAGAACACCCTCGAAAGGTTCTCTGGTATGTTTGGCCTACTTGTTAGTAACAAGAAATGTAAAGTATTCTTTGACATGTCTCTGATGATGAAAAGAGGAAAATTTTGGATGTTTTGGAATTTGATGAAGGTTCCTTGCCTGTCAAGTACCTTGGTGTGCCATTATCAGCCCAAAGACTCACTAGTGATAATTATGTGCCTCTCATTAATAAGATTACAGCTAAGATTTCTCATTGGGCTACTAGGAAATTAAGTTGCGCAGGAAGGTTTCAGTTGGTGTAGAGTACACTGATTGGTATCTAGAGATTTTGGCCTAATGTATTTCTGTTTCAAAAAACATCATCCAACTGATCGATAGAAAATGTAAAGTATTCTTATGGTGTGGAGGTGACTCGGGGAGAAAAGCTTGTATGGGCTAATGTTTGTAGACCTAAGAGCAATGGGGGCTTGGGCATTAAGGAAGTCCTTGCTTGGAATAAAGTAGCCATGCTTAACACCCTACTTAAGCTGAAGGATAATGAGGCTAATTCTTCAGCTTTAATCAGATGGTGCAGGGCCTATATCTTAGAAAAAGATGACATTTAGAGTTTTCAACTCAAAGGTAGCCATGCCTACTGGTGGAAATGCTGCCCTAAGCTCAGAGATGAGATCGGGGAAAATAATCTAGCCCCACTGCTCATGTAGTATACAACTTAAGGTAAAATCTCTGTTGGTGAAATTTTTGACATAATCTGCCCAGTTTCCTTGAATGGTGTATGGGACCAAATTATCTGGAACAACTACTACACTACATATGCTTCATTTTTTTAGTTGTTGGCTTGTCATAACAGACTTGCAACCAAAGACATGATTATAAAGTGGGCTCATAATGTGGATGGAAAGTGTTTGTTCTACGGTAATGAAGAAAACATAAATCATCTGTTCTTTAAGTGTGGCTACAATCGATGTATTTTTCATGCTATTCTGCACAGCTGGTTGCGATGTAAACTCTCTGTTGGTTTTTCGGATTGTATGATGTGCCTTTGGAGATCTAAGGGGAAATCAAGCCTGATTTATGAGATGAGGGCCTCGGCAGTAGGGATGGTGGTGTATTACATTTGGAAGTTGAGAAATGAGGCTATCTTTTCAGGAGTCAACCAAACTGCAATGTTAGCATTGCAAATATAATCTCGGAGCTGATGATTAGATGAAGTAAATTTCAGTATCCTGTTACTAGGAAGACATATAGAATCCTTAGTTATTTTAATCTGTTAGAATTCCTTAGAAAGTAGTAGTGGTGTTCGCCTGGAGTTTGTTAGCAGGATAGTATAGCATTTTTTTTCTCTTCTTGTATGACTCTTATTTTTGTTTATTAATGAAGCTTACCTATCCTTTTTAAAAAATGCGAAGGCTGCCCCTTGACTATTCGGTGAACGTTGTTCTCCTCTAGGGCTGGCTTTATGCCCGCACTTCTTTACTGAGCGATTTTTTCTACACCTCCTTCTTCCTTGTCCTTCATTCTCCTATGTCGACCTTCGATGTCGATTTACGCTTGAACATTTGTTACTACCTGAAATCTTCCCGGGTGTTTGTCTGAATCTCCCTTCTTCTTCTATTTTCGAGCTGCCTCTTGAGCTTGGTAAGTTGACCAACTTCGGAATTTTACTAAGCTGAGCAAAAAATCTAGGATTTATACCCTAGTGCCTGGCTGGATTTGTCTGATGCTCACCTGTTTCGGGTGTTGTTGTTTATCTACTAATGTGCCTCAATTGATTGGTTTCTTTAGCTCTCATGTCAGCTAATGCGCCGCCATGTTACTTCTTATCTCAATTCGGGCGTATCTTCATCTTCCCTAAGGTACCCCCTGTCTTTGGTTGATTTGCCTTTACAATTTTGTAATTTGGTTCGAACATGACATGCTTGGTTCATTTGCTTTGCGGTTTTGGATTTGCTTCGAACTTGTTCCTGTGACTTATGTGGTTCAAACCGGAACTTACCTGGTTGATTTTACCTGGTTGGAATATTACATATGATTGCCTTCACTCACCTAGTTCGAACCTAAACTATCTGTTTGATTTATCCGTCGCTAAGCGCGTCGTCGCTAATCCAAATTTGCATTGAATGAAGTCGTCTGTCGCCAATTAGCAACGGATCCGTCTGTCACTAATATTCTAGATAGCGACAAATTGGAGACGAAATAGAGCCGTCGCTAAATTGGCGACTGAATTAGCGATTTCTGATTCACGGCGCTATTTCGTTGCTAACCAGTTTTAATATGTAAAAATTATTTATTATTTTGATTTCTAATATGTTTTCACCTATAAATCTTGACCTGTAATGCATTTTATTCAAATCCACCTATAATATGCAATCCCATAAAGAGTTACTTGTAATAAATAAACACAAAATACTATTTTTACTAAAGAGAGTATAATACAAGCAAACTTAATATTATAGTTCAATCAACAAAAGATACAAAGTAGTACAATCAAAGTTTGATACGAACATAGTCTAACACAAACAAAGTCTAATAGACTCATATGTCATCTATCTAATACCCGTGGCCCAAACCATGCCCATCCCCTAGACGATATCCCGTGTGATCACCTGGACCACCCGGACACCTGAGCCACCACGTGGACCTCCCTACTGACCCCATCCACTCGTCATACTAGAGCTAGCACCAAGAGCACCATAGGGACATTACTGACTCTACTGAGAGGGAAACATCTGGGAGATCTACGCTCATATCATCGTCTGCATCTCCTCGCTGTGCAACTCCTAACGAATTGCTTCCCGCTCCTCAGCATGAATCTGCACCCTGTAATTGTCACCAAGCTTCTGAAGCAGATCCTGCTCAATGTCCAACTTCATGGACTCGTATGTGCGCTGATCGTAGCTGGTAGCACGTGAGCTAGTGCCGGTACTGTGAAATGAGTTAGGGAAGTACTCTGGTTGATGAGTGTTCAAATGATCATGTTTTAGAGGTGTATTTCATATGTTTTATCAACACTTTTCATGCTCATTTCTCCACTCTAGCTAGCTTTCCTCTACTTTTGTGTTTTATTGGTGTTTTACACAATTGTTGCTGAAACAGGAGGAAAAAAATAGCCAGGAATAAAGTAGTCGAAAAGACAAACGCGTGGGCGCGAACGGATCCAAATCGAATCTAAAATAAAGAAGATACAACATTTTGAAGATTAGTCTGGCCACAAGACCAACCCTAGGTGGGTCGGTCAGCAGTCTAGAGGCCAAAAATGCTCATTTCGGGAGCTGAAATTGCTTCTGGTCCCGACCGACCCTAGGACTGACCCAAGATGTGTCGGTCGGACTTAAAAACGCGTAAAAAATTGCTACTGACGTCGACCGACCCTAGGTGGGTCAGTTGGGTCAAAATTTTACCCAGATTTGTGTTTTTAAAAGCAAAAAAATAAGGAGAGAGAGAGAGTTTGAACCCAGACCAGAGGCGACGCCAAAGGAAGAAAAAGAGGGGAAAAAAGGAAGAAGAAGGAGAGGAGGAAGACCCACCTTCATTGAAGCTCCCAAACTCCATTAATGACCATTTCTTTCTCTCTCTCCCTTCGTTACTCTCTAATGGTTGTTTTAACTCTTGTATACCTTGGGATGGGGATTCTCCCCCAAATCCCTAAATTTCTTCTATAAACCTAACTCATCTTTTGTAGTTGTTTTCTCCTCATCAATTCTTAATTATGCTTTAGATTTGATCTTCTATTGCATTTATTGTAGTTCCTTGCGAAATTATATCTTGAGCTTGGGATTAGACAAATTGGGGATGAACCCTAACTTTCATTTCTCTAAATTAGGGAGTGAAACCTTAGGGCTACTGTTAGGAGCTTGAAATTAATGCTATCTAGTGACTCTAGCCTTTCTTGAATTAGGGGGTTTGATTAATTATAAGATTTGATTAGTTCAAGATTTGGATAATCTTTACAATAGCTCTAATGGACAACTTAGTGAAGTAGAAACGAGAGCATATTTGGGTGATTTAGGAGATTCCCACTATCCTAAGGTATATACGTATCTTAGCTTAGTAAGTTTAACTTTATTGTTTTTCTTCAATTTCTAATATCAACCAAAACCCAAAAAACCCCCAATTTACATTTATGCACTTTTATTGATCTTCTTGCACATTCACTAAGTTTATAATTAACTAGATAGTTACGAAGTTCATGTGGATACGACCTTGTTGTACTACAATGATTGGGTTCAGTGCCCATAGTTAGCAAGATAGTTTAACCATTATTTTGCCCAACACTGGTGCTACCTCGCCCACATCATAGACCCTCTACTTTCTTGATTTCCCTTCAACAGCCTTGTAAAAAATTTCATTAGGGTCTACAGGTGTGGCCTGAGTAGATGGATCATCTGGAGTGGCTGACCTGAGTGGCAGCATCTAACAACTCTTCATATTTATGCTTCATAATCATAAAACAATGATATAATTTATACTCATCGTTAATGAATAAATTTGAATGTAACACAATTGCTTAATTAAGTTACATTAAAACAGTTACAACAGTGTCTTCAACCTTGGTGCATACTGGCACACTGTTTTCATGTTCATCCTTGCTCGAATGAGTGTGTATGAACAATGTGTAATCATCTGGCTCCGTACCGTACTTCTTAGTCTACCAAAAAAAATACTTGATTAAATAGATATAATTAAGCAAGGCTTAAAATATTTGACATAACCTCCCCTATTTTTTTTACATTTTCCCACACATAAAAACCAAGATTGCTCACATATCAGAACTAGATAATGATTAAGCAAGGTTTAAATCTTATTGACATAACCTCCCTTATTTTTTTGCATTTCCTCACACATATACAATCTAAGATTGCACATATCAAAACCTGATAACAATCACAACTCACAACATGCATTCATAATTGTATCCATATTCACATTCACACGCACTTGCAATTAGATTCATATATACTTACATTCATATTCATATTCACTCATATCCACAAAGACACTTCACAACCCCACTACTTATTAACATATCATATTTTCAATTTATTTCTAAGAGTTAATAACATTAAACTAAATGTAAAACACTACAAAATCAAAAAGACTCACCAGAAACCTCTTATGCTCCCTCATCGTGTGAGAACCATACACATGTGTAGACAGACCACCACCAGGTTTGTCCTCAGTCCTGTGGTTGCGAGAGTTAGTCTCGCAGATGTTCTTGTACTTCTCACTCACCCGCTGTTGTTCCCAAGCTTGCTAGACGTCATCCCTGGCTTTTCTCTTCATTTCCCAGACTTGCTCTTCTCGTAAAATATCTCATAGACTACACCTCAAGGTCAGGATCTCAACGGAAGTGCTTCTACATATATTAGTAAAGTAGTGTAAGCATAACTTAACAAACAAATAAAAATAAAAAAATGCTGAAAGGCCAAGTATAGTTAAGTATCTTGAACTCATTGAAGTAAAATCTATGACTGTCCTGACCCAAACCATCCCAAGTATAACCCTCTAAAAACTATCTCGTCTCAAAGCAAGGAAGTATAGCACAAGCAACCTTGTTTGTAGGTAGTAACTCCCTATAATTATATGGTGTGTCACAAATTTACAATTAGCATATATATATAATAAACAAACCTTATTGTGAATTGTTTTGTAACTGCACAATACTACTTACTTGTCAGAAACAGTGATGACCATGCGAGGATCAACACCACTACCGTGCCAAGCCTCTAAGCTACGCGGTGTGTTAGATGGTGAATCATCAGGGAGTAGAGGAGTAGGCTGTCGTGGAGGAATATGCTACCATGGAGGAGTAGGCTGCTGTAGAGGTGGAGGTGTAGATCGACGTCTCTTAACAACGAGCTGTGAATCAGGGATTACAGTAGACATGTCTGGGTGAGTGTCGAAGTAGGGGGTCCCATTGGTGCTCATCCTGACAGGGAGTGCGAAGGGGGCGGATGTGCAAAGCCCAACGGGGATCCCTGACTAGATCCATCCAGATGATTAGCAGCCTATTGAGAATCTCCTGGGGGAGTAGAAGTCCTGCCTCTGCTTCTGCTTCGACCAAACGACCACCTTGAGTTAAAAAAACCCCTACCACCTGCCATCACTATGAAAACCCACGACAAACATCACATTAAACACTTAATAAAATAACTATTTTTATATACTAATTAATAGACAAACAAAAACAATAATATATTGACATTGTAGTGGTTTTATGTAAGTTTACTTGTTAAATTTCTGTATTTGTTATGTCCACTAAAACAAACGTTTCTTCATTATCAACTAAAGGAGATAAAATCACATGATCTACGGTTTCATCTTGCAGTGGCTGAACCTCTTCATCAACTATTGATGAGTCAGGCATGCTCAAAGTACTTCTCACTTTCACTTTAGAGACAGCCCACCAATCTTTCCTATCCCTCTTCTTTGACGGGTATGAGCAATAATACACTTGAACAACTTGATCAGCTAGCACAATTGTACTTGTCAAAATTCCTTGTATGATTAATGTAATCCAGCTTATATTGAGGATGTACTTGTACGTCTCTCTTTTCCGGTTCAAACCAATGACAATTAAACATTACGGTCTTCTTCACAGGAAATGCGGGATACTCTAGTTCAATGATTTCTTTCAGCACCCCATAATAGTCATACTCTGAGTCACCATAGTTTGTCTCGGAAACGTAAACACCTCAGTTTTATGTTGTACGGTCTTCTGAGTAAGATTCTGTGTGGAATTTGTACCCATTAACATAGAAGCATGAGTAGGAGATTTCCACGTTCAACAGTCCTTGTGCCAAGCTACGAACAAATTCTTTTAGTGTGGAAATATCGTTTGACTGTAGTATAAAAAATAATATCATAGTACCGAATTGTGTATTAACCTTTATGTAGTTAATAGTGTATGCAGTCACTCACATATGAATGGAACCAAAAGGGACATCTCTTTCCATCTTAAGGTTTATAGTCTCATCCGTTAATGTTGATCTGTTTGCCGTAGTTACTGCTCGTACAGTCTACAACATAAGATTTAAACTAAAGTGTGAACACAATAATGAATTTTACGTATAAACGATGAATATAACTAAGATTGGTATCTTACTCAAAATTAAGGCTCAATTTCTGCACAATTCCGAAGAATGTACGATTGAGCCGCATCTAACTCACGAGTTGTCGACAATCTTCTTGTTCCTTTGCCAATTGTTGTACAAACAAACAATCTTTCTGGGTTGTCATCAACATCCTCTACAATTGCCTCGTTTCTACCAAGCTTGTATGGGTACACTGGTCCGTCATCTTTAAGTAAAACTTTGTGAATTTGATGATCTCTTCCAGAAGGTATCCATTACGAATAGATCCCTCAGCCTTGTTGTTGTTCTTGATGAACCTTTTCAGTTCCCCAAGTACCTATAATATATGTATAGGCCAATTACGTCAATGACCAACATATCATAATAGTACAATATGTAGAACCTTACTCAAACTCGTATAAAATGTACCTCTTAAATGGACACATCCATTTGTACTGCACAAGACCGCATAAACTTGCTTCAAAGGCAAGATGAAGAGGGAGATGTTCCATTGAGTTAAAAAAGCTTGGTGGGAAATTTTTTTCCAACTTGCACATTATTTCCGGAATTTAACAGTTCAACCTTTTCATATGAAATACCCCGACCTTAAATATGGCGATTAAATTATCCTAATAGGTAATTAAGAGCCTAATAATGCTTAAGTAATATTGGTAAGGAAAAATAAATCCAAAAGAAATAAAGAAACGCTTAAAAAGCGTAAAACGCTAAATAAGCGTTAAATAACCATAGGAGGTATGAAACCTCGGTTAGCGTATTGTAAGGATTGTAAAGGCTTAATCAAGTCTAAATAATATGAGGAACAAATCCCGAAGAAAACGGATCCTTAAAACGGATTAAAATCACTAATGAACATTAAAGCGCGTTTTTCGAGGTAACCGGGAAAACGTGTCTTTAAGCGGGTCAAATAGACTCGTAACAGTTTTGGTCAACTAAATAATCATTAATAAATGTTAGTGAAGCTTTAGGACCAATAAAAGCAATAAAATGAGAGATTAGTAAAAACTGTCAAAAACGGTAAGTTGTGGGGTAGAAGTATAATTAGCACAAACTTATGTGTCCAATATTGTAAATAAAAATTTTAAAACCCCCTAGCTGTTGTGTGCTGTCCGATTTACATATATGCACACACACACACTCTACCCTCTTATTAACAAAAGACAAAAACAATTAAAAACCAAAAAGTAAACACTCACCTCACTTTTACAATTCTCTCTCCTATCTCATTCTCTTCTCTCACGTAAGAAACCCCCACCAGCACTCTCTCTTTTCCTCTTCTTCTACCTCCAGCCGATGGACATGGGGAAATAGAGAAACCCACAAAAACACCATCTTCTCTCCTTTGTAACTAATGGCAAAACGAAAATGTGAACTAAACCCTTGCTTGCTCCTCTTGTGCCCAGCCGGTTTGATTAATGGTTGGGGTTAGTTTTAGTATTGAATGGTGTATATGAATGGTTGTAGTGCTAGTGGATTGAGATTACAAAACCGGTAGAGTGAGAGAAGGAAGAAGAAAGAAGAAGAAAGGAAATCTAGAGAAGAAACAAGGTAAGAATGCTCACCCTTGTGTAAGCCTTGTATATGTAATGCAACAGATTTTAAGGAATGGAAATGTGTATTGTAAAATGGTAATGTATTAGTAATGTAATGTGTAAGAGAATATAAGTATTTTGAAGCTTTAAAAGTTGTGTAAACCTTATTGAAAACAGATTGGGACTTAGTGTTTGAGTGCAGGAATTTTTATGAGTGTTTTAGTATTGGTATTGTATATGGGAGCTTGTATGTTTTGGTTGTTGTAAACAGGTGAATTGATTATTGATGTGAGTGTAGACAATGTGGTGAGTGTATAACAATACAAGGGAGACTATGGCAAAATTTACCTAGGAATGGAACACTTAGTGTGTTAGAAACTAGGTGATTAAGGTGTGTATGTGTAACAGATTTTGATTAAGGAAAATAGAGGGTAAGTTGAGCGAGATGGGTAATGTATTCTAAATGCATTAGGAATGTTAGAAATGTCGATAGAAGAGGGAGATATAGAAGAGGAGTGTAAATGACAAAATCTGTAGCAAAAAAAGTATCTAAGTGCATTGTGGAAACTAGGAGGAATGAGTGTACAAGATTTGGTGAAATGGAGAGTTGGACTTGGGTATAGATAATGTAGTTGCTTGGAAATGAATTGGAATGGTAAGATGGCATTAGGAGAGGGAACTATGCATGGAGGAAATAAGAACCCAAAATCTGTAGCAAAAACTACTTGGAGAAACTATTGTAAGTGTTGAAAGGAAGTAAGGAATGTGTAAGTTGTTTGATGGATTTAGTAATGGATTTGGTGAATGAACTAAGGAGTTAGGAGGTTTAATTAGTGTTATAACATGTGGGATTAAGTGTAGGAACAATGGGGAAGTAATGGGTGAAGGAGAGGACTGAAAACAGAAATTAAAATGCAAATACTGGGCTGGACCGGACTTGCGACCGGACTTGCAAGTCCGGTCGAGCTGAAAATTTTCCGTCAGGATGCTACTGGAATCGACCGGACTTGCGACCGGACATGCAAGTCCGGTCGGCCAGAAAAATTTCCGTAACCCGAGCTACTGGAATGGACCGGACTTGCGACCGGACATGCAAGTCCGGTCGGCCAGAAAAATTTCCGTAACCCGAGCTACTGGAATGGACCGGACTTGCGACCGGACATGCAAGTCCGGTCGGCCAGAAAAATTTCCGTAACCTGAGCTACTGGTATGGACCGGACTTGCAAGGTCGGTCGCAAGTCCGGTCCTGACAAAAAAAAAATGTTTTAAATAATATGATATATATATATATATATATATATATGTATATGTATGTATATCCACATATACATGTACATGTAAGAAAGTAAACCTAAGTTAAGTAAGAAAGTAAAACTTAAGGTAAAGAAAAGTAAATAAGTAATGTGTAAGTATAAGAAGTGTGAGGACATAGTAAGTACGAATTAAGTAATAATAGTTAGATTAATCGTTTGAATGTATGTATATCATAGGATTTGAATTGTGAATACCGGAGGAACATTGGGATACAAGTACAACGGTGAAAGGTGATTTCTTCATGCCCTGTATCCTAATCTGGTTACCCCGATTTGTGTGCTTACTTGATCACCTAATAAGATAAATGCACGAATCGGACTATATTGCACTTACTTGTGTTTGTGTATATTGTTCTTGGTATATTTCTCTTGAACAATAGTTTGTATAATTCATGAAATGTATGGATGATGATATGGTGTAAATGAACCTTGTATTGTACTTATGTATTGTATTATATTTCGTATGAATGTATATTGGGCATTGTATTTGTAAATGTGGCTTGAATGTTGACTTGTGCTAATTCCTAACTATCTAACTCCTAACTTAAGTGAGTAAATTGGAATGAGTACAAGTCCGATATAGCTTCGGCCACGCGTGAGGATGAGGTGACACAAGAGGTTGGATCCGATTCCTGGTTCGTAAGCTGGTCCACGGCCCAAATCCCTTAAGTGGGTAGCATCCTGGATTAGTGAACCAAGTAAATCCCGGTGGTGGGACGGAGTAGTCCCCGGGCCGGAGGTCCCGACGACTTAACATGAGTAAGAGTAAGAGTAAGTAAGTATGTATGAGTATGAGAATGAGTATGTATGTGTATGTATGGAGTAAATGAGTAAAAGAGTAATCTCCACCCGATTAACCCGGGTGGACCAATATGAGCTAACAAGTTATTGGATTGTGTATGAATTGCGTATGTATTGTATATTGTATTGGGTATCACGGAATCCAGAAAGGTAAGTATGTATCGTTGGGCTATGTGGATTACTATGTATGAACTGAAGTGTATGCATTGAAGTGTATGTATGTATTCTTTGCGTAGAGTATCATAGTATATGTATGAAAGCATGTATGCATGTATGTATGAATAAAATGAACCGCATGCATTCGACCAAGTGGTCGGCGTACCCTCACTAGTACGCGGGGTATGCGGTTATCATGCTCGGCGAAAGCTGACCCCTTCGGGGGACATTTTTAGTGTGCAGGTACCCGAAGTGAATGTGGTCAAGGCACGAGACCGACGACTACATTGGATAGTGGTAGCGGAATGTAGAGATGTATTGACTAGCACACCCCTTGTACTTAGAAAGTAATGTAGTAGTGAGGAATGGGTAGTAAGTGGTCTCTTAGTGAGTATGTATGAACTTGAAGAGGTATTACACTTGTATAAGGAACCCAGTAAACTCGGTATGTAGATTATATTGTATGGTACGGGGAGTATTGTATTGAATGCAGATTGTAGTAGTATTTGGTAAGTGGAGAATGTATTGTAGATCTGTAGCACTCGGGATTCCGGTCCATCAGACCGATGCTGTATGTAGAATCAGTAGCCTTGTTAGTCACGTGGGTGACTAACGGCATTGTATCACCCATTGTACGTAAGTATATATATATCCGCTGCGAGTATCTGATGAGTAAGGAGATCGGACGTTAATGACTGTATTAATAGTAGGGGTGTTACAAAAAGTGGTATCAGAGCGAAGTATCGCTCTGATGACTGGAAATACCGAGCTTAGGAATACCGAGTTAGGAATTAGAAGCTTAGGGCTAAGGGCTGAGTGTTAGCATTAGAGATATGCTAGTTAGGAACTACCGGTGAGTACCGGATACCTACAATACCAGTCCCGCCCGCCGCGAACCCCATTGTATAACTTGGGAAAGGACGCCAGAGAGAAGGAAAGTCCTCTCATACTCGGGGAAACCCGATCTGGCAGTTGTGAAGCCATCACACAGTAAACAAGGACCGACATCTAGTAAATTCCAAGGATTGGAAGCCGGAAATGGATCCCGGTTAAACCACAATACCCGCACTCAACAGCGGTTGAACGAGCACTCCAACCACGAGGAGGCTGCAACTTACAACAGCATGGGGCGACGTGCTTAGCAGTCGCGAGACCAAGCTAGACAGCCAGCAGCAGGAAGGAAGCACTAACTGTGCAATAAAATAGAAAAAGGAGTAATAACAGAACCCGAGACACAAGTCTACGGGATAGTAATACTTGAATATTACCACCCACGGTATACTGGCTGACTAAGGACATAGTCAGGAACGGTTAACTCCAAAAACCACAACGCCGAAGAGGTTACAATACCTGGCCAGCATAGCTTACACAGCTACAAGAACATCCACGGGATAAAATCCGATAGGACTACAAGAGTAGTGCCTAAACAAGGTAGGCTCAGTAACCACCACAAATGTGTGGGAACGAGCCACAAGGGACGACGCAAAACCAAATAGAACGGGAGTCTCCAAGGATTGGAGAAACATCCCGATTATCAACAATCTCGTCAAGATCATTAAGAAGCTACCTAAAGGAGCGAGTATACCCATTGCAGATCAACAAGATCAAGGGAAAGGTCAACAAGACTATTAAATATAAGCAGAAACCATACCAAGATTGGTATAGGATTATCCAAAAACCACCGATACCACGCACTTGCCACGGCAAGTGCAGTAAGGACAGAGATATGTAAAGGAACACTAATACGTCACAAGTACATAGTAATGTACGGTGACAGTAACGAAACAACCACAGGATCAAACATCCTGAAACTGAAGGAATGGAACCTTGGAAAGGCCTAACAGCCCGACCACTGTACTTAGAGCATACCAGTCAGCGGGAGGCTAGACTTGGTCAAGACCTCAAACATGGCTATGCCATGAGAGATTTCTTTTAACACCGAACCATTGTTTTTAAAACCCAAAATTTTCTTTTCAAACCACAACCTTCTTTTAAAAACCTTGGATTTTAAAACCAGACCAACAGCATTACGGTGAGTATCATAGAATGATACAAGAGGAGTTGACAATAGAATACTTCACCTAGGCGTGTGACGAACACTACAAGTGTACCCAATTACGGGATGTGGGACAACCGCACTCCGAAGGAGCTTGCGGGCCTGACACGTAGTCGGGTAAGTGGTAACGTATCAGCATGGTACCCCACGTATGTATACATGTAGTGTACGACACACGGGAAGTAGTCAGCTCCGTTCTACGGACCATCAGTGAGTTCAAACCAGAACAACTGGACACCTCAGACGACCGAGTACCAAGGAACTCAGAGAATCCATCTGAAGATGTGGAATGAAGACTGGGAAGTGCAAAACGCACAGACTAGTAAATACAGACATTGGACATGTCTCGAGGACGCCAAACAAATACCTGATAGCTGGATGGAATACCCAGCCTAAACACATGAAGGCGAATGCCTAATGTGAACCTAACAATGCTCAACAAACGGGACAGAATTCCCAAGAGCAACCCCAAGATTACCACAAGTATACTCCATCATTGAAGGGGATATCAAACCTAGTCCTAAGCACTAGGAGCAAGTGTAAACAGTCTACCCAAGAACGGGAGACGTTACAACCCAAAAAGGGACAACTCAAACACAACACCACAAGAAGACACAGTGGACAACATGTCATCAACATTAGCCGGATGTAACGGCATGCTTCAACAACACTCAGGAGCAATCCTTGAAGAGTGTCTGCGTTACAACAGTCGAACAACAGCGACATGATAAAAGCACGAGAGTTGAAATGAACACTCGGTTAGAACACCGAAGGGATTTCACTTAACAGGAAATGCCCTAAGACATTGAGAGACACCTATTAACATTAGATTACCTAAAGGGTCCCCTATGAACGGAAGCGTGATGTCACGACTTACCATGGAGCCCAATAATATCTCCAACCTATGACAGTATACATGGAGTGGAAACACGTATAAACAGCTTGCAAAGAGCATAGCTTGCAGCAATACGACTCAGAAGTTGTAAACCAAATACGTTATATAAACGTAAACGGTTGCAAAACCGGCACCAATTGTTAACAAGACCTACAATAGATATTGCCTCATACGACAAGAAATCAACAACTGGACCATAAATCCAACCCAACATCCTGAGTGGCTTGTAGTAATGGCCACCTCAGTGTCACTGTCACTAGAGCACCAGTCTAGTATACAGTTGACGGAGTTAAATACCCCTCATGCCTTCTGTAGCAATTGTACACAGAGGCATAAGAATCATGATAATGCCAACATTGGCCTAGTCCACACTTGGACACTACGAGAAACCCAAGGGAAGGTACCCCTCGTTAACCAAAGACCACTAACGCGGTGATGATGTGAAACCTTAGAAGAGACTTCCATCCACTATAACAATAAAACCACGCAATAGATATTGCCAAGGAGTGATGGAGTAAGGAAATGAGATTTCCAAACCATTACGACTTAAAGGAGTAAGCATACCCCATATGCACCCAAACATGTAGTGGACCATTGTATAAACATCAACATGGCAAACCTTGTCATTAAACCTATGAGTGGAGACAAACCCCTCAACAAGAACCTTCACTTGTCAGTGATAGAATACCCTCCAAGTGGAGAACGGGACCAGAAAACCCTTGAAGCTTCAGGGGATGTCCCGGTGATGTACATACGAGAATAAACCGCACAGCTAGAGCCTGTAACCAATACTCAACTTTGAGAGGACAGTAACTGTCAAAAACAATCAATGTGAGTGCATATTGCACACCATGAATGACCAACGCTCAAGAGAGCTTGCAACCCGATAAATTACTTCATCCATTGTCAACCAAGACACTTGGTAAATCGTATCACAAATGATGATAGAATGTGAGGTAAGCTAACCTACACATGAAACCTAATTGGAAACAAAACATCCCCACTATGGGAAGATAGTAGTAGTGCGGTATGCTACGACAACCGTCATACACACGAACATTGGAAACCCCAGGGTATACATACCATAAGGGAATGGTGCCAATGACAATGGCAACGAGTAAAGAGAAACTATCACAGTAACAGAAACAGTAAAGACAATGTTGTACAGTGAGTAAGAACACGGTGCGCAACAAGCGACCACTATGAGGGAGTAGTAAGCAATAACACGGAGTATAAGTATGAAATGACAGACAGAAATATTCCTTCCTATCACATAAGTGACTTACTGTCAAGCGTTTACGCCTCTGCACTCTGTATGACTGAGTGTTTTGGTATTGCACTTGTGCAGCTAATGATCTAATGGGATGGCTAGGGATATGGAGAATGTAAACCGTAGTAAACCTTTCTTTTCACCAACAAACACGGCACTAGCCAGTTCAGCAAGCTTAGCAACAAACCGTGCGGCCTAAGGCCAAAGAAGCACGAAGAGTGTACAATACACTAACAATCACAAAGTGTGAATTCCAATGGAATGAGGAGTGAAAAGAGACGTAAGAAAGTCACTAGGACCGACGCATAGAGATGCAAGGTCATACAAGTAAAGAACACTTGTACTGAACCAGGGAAACTGGTAGAATTCAGAAGCTAGTGGCACCAGATGAAGCACTACAACTAAGTAGTGACTTAACCTCGCCCGACAATAAGTCGGAGGAGCTTAACGAATAATCGTAGAGGCACGAATAGCATGTGCAGAAGATTACCAGAGAACTGGTTATAAACCTTAAACTCATTGAGTTCAAACACGGTAAAAGAATACCGCATTTGTTTAATAAACCTTATGCCCATAATAGACGGATAAAAGGTGATGCATAGTACATTAAGGATAGCACGAAGGGTAAATAACCCAAGTTATCAGGGTCGCGCAGCAGAAGCTAGTGGGCCCCAGCTAGTAAGTATAGCAAAATGGCTATTAATGCCTTGAAGCCTGATAGGCTAGAACTGAATTAATGACGAGTTAAATAAACTCATATAGAAATCCTTGGTGCAAAGACTAAACCATTGGTATGGTTAAGATCCCTTTGACCAGAGCATATTGCATAGTACACGGTAGTGAAGCTAAACGCTTCTGTTTGCCCAAACTGATTAAACCAAAGTTTAATAATAATAAAACATGGTAGATTACGTGGGCGTAATCCCTTTTAAGGGGGGTAGAGCGAAAACCGCTTAATGTAAGTTTTTATGAATAAAACACTTAAACCGTAATGTGCATAGCACAAATGAGGATCAAATTGATGATTGGTACTATGTTAAACAAACATAAGTACTCATTCATATTGTAATTATGGTAACTAGGCATTAAACATGCAAATACCATAGGAGGAACGTACCTATCTTGTAACACCAGTGTAAGAGTATTAGTAAAAGAAAAGTAATGAGTAGTGGACGGAGCTCCACAAGTATTGTAACCACCGAAGAAGTAGCACGAAATGAATGAGGATAGTAGATGAATGAAGTTTATGAGTAGTGGAATCGTAAGTAAAATATTTGAAACAATTGTAGTCAATTAAATCTTATAAAGGTAGTATTCCTTAGTTAGAATATAGGATATGATGGTGAGTAATGGATGAAAGTAGTGAAGGTCGAAGAAATGAGCACTAGGATTGAACCATGGAGTAAAGCATTTGGAAATAGAGTGAGGATGATTGATGGACTGATTCCATCCTTTGGAGATGTATGAATGACTAGGAAGAGTAAAAAGATAAAACATGAAAATAATTGAATTATTTGCTTGTTTGAAACTGATGTGGGAAGTCGAACTTGATCCTGATCAGATCAAGGGACACCGAACACAAATTGGGGTGGAAAGATAGTTCAACACTGATGCTGATCACATCAGGGTCGAATGATTCTTGAAGCTCCCCTTAAGTGGTCACAAGAATCACATAGGATAGAAGTGACGAATATAAATTGGAATTCGGAGTTGTGTGTTTTAGGAACTTCTAATTAGTAGTATTGAAAAGATAGTCTTAGTATGGAGAATGAGGAGGTGTTAGAAGCGTATACCGGAGAAGGTAGTAGTGTAGCATGTTGTATTATTCCAAGGGCAGCGGGACATAGAGGAGTCCTGTGTCTAGATGACCGTAGTGCCTGAGGGATTGTATGTGTATTGCATTGCTTTGGGAATAGCTTTGCACTGTATGTATGTATAGAGCTTGTAATGAGGAACCGGATGGCTGGTAGGAATGCGGATTGGAGTAATTATTGTACATTGGTATGGTATGGTATGGTATGAAGGAACCTTGAGGGATTTGGGAATTGTAAGGAGGAAGGATGCATGACTCTGGCATTAGACAAGTATAAAGGAGTAAGTACAACAATCCTATAACCTCGAACAACTTTGAGGACAAAGTTCTTAAGGGGGGTAGATTGAAATACCCCGACCTTAAATATGGCGATTAAATTATCCTAATAGGTAATTAAGAGCCTAATAATGCTTAAGTAATATTGGTAAGGAAAAATAAATCCAAAAGAAATAAAGAAACGCTTAAAAAGCGTAAAACGCTAAATAAGCGTTAAATAACCATAGGAGGTATGAAACCTCGGTTAGCGTATTGTAAGGATTGTAAAGGCTTAATCAAGTCTAAATAATATGAGGAACAAATCCCGAAGAAAACGGATCCTTAAAACGGATTAAAATCACTAATGAACATTAAAGCGCGTTTTTCGAGGTAACCGGGAAAACGTGTCTTTAAGCGGGTCAAATAGACTCGTAACAGTTTTGGTCAACTAAATAATCATTAATAAATGTTAGTGAAGCTTTAGGACCAATAAAAGCAATAAAATGAGAGATTAGTAAAAACTGTCAAAAACGGTAAGTTGTGGGGTAGAAGTATAATTAGCACAAACTTATGTGTCCAATATTGTAAATAAAAATTTTAAAACCCCCTAGCTGTTGTGTGCTGTCCGATTTACATATATGCACACACACACACTCTACCCTCTTATTAACAAAAGACAAAAACAATTAAAAACCAAAAAGTAAACACTCACCTCACTTTTACAATTCTCTCTCCTATCTCATTCTCTTCTCTCACGTAAGAAACCCCCACCAGCACTCTCTCTTTTCCTCTTCTTCTACCTCCAGCCGATGGACATGGGGAAATAGAGAAACCCACAAAAACACCATCTTCTCTCCTTTGTAACTAATGGCAAAACGAAATTGTGAACTAAACCCTTGCTTGCTCCTCTTGTGCCCAGCCGGTTTGATTAATGGTTGGGGTTAGTTTTTAGTATTGAATGGTGTATATGAATGGTTGTAGTGCTAGTGGATTGAGATTACAAAACCGGTAGAGTGAGAGAAGGAAGAAGAAAGAAGAAGAAAGGAAATCTAGAGAAGAAACAAGGTAAGAATGCTCACCCTTGTGTAAGCCTTGTATATGTAATGCAACAGATTTTAAGGAATGGAAATGTGTATTGTAAAATGGTAATGTATTAGTAATGTAATGTGTAAGAGAATATAAGTATTTTGAAGCTTTAAAAGTTGTGTAAACCTTATTGAAAACAGATTGGGACTTAGTGTTTGAGTGCAGGAATTTTTATGAGTGTTTTAGTATTGGTATTGTATATGGGAGCTTGTATGTTTTGGTTGTTGTAAACAGGTGAATTGATTATTGATGTGAGTGTAGACAATGTGGTGAGTGTATAACAATACAAGGGAGACTATGGCAAAATTTACCTAGGAATGGAACACATAGTGTGTTAGAAACTAGGTGATTAAGGTGTGTATGTGTAACAGATTTTGATTAAGGAAAATAGAGGGTAAGTTGAGAGAGATGGGTAATGTATTCTAAATGCATTAGGAATGTTAGAAATGTCGATAGAAGAGGGAGATATAGAAGAGGAGTGTAAATGACAAAATCTGTAGCAAAAAAAGTATCTAAGTGCATTGTGGAAACTAGGAGGAATGAGTGTACAAGATTTGGTGAAATGGAGAGTTGGACTTGGGTATAGATAATGTAGTTGCTTGGAAATGAATTGGAATGGTAAGATGGCATTAGGAGAGGGAACTATGCATGGAGGAAATAAGAACCCAAAATCTGTAGCAAAAACTACTTGGAGAAACTATTGTAAGTGTTGAAAGGAAGTAAGGAAGGAATTGTAAGTTGTTTGATGGATTTAGTAATGGATTTGGTGAATGAACTAAGGAGTATTAGGAGGTTTAATTAGTGTTATAACATGTGGGATTAAGTGTAGGAACAATGGGGAAGTAATGGGTGAAGGAGAGGACTGAAAACAGAAATTAAAATGCAAATACTGGGCTGGACCGGACTTGCGACCGGACTTGCAAGTCCGGTCGAGCTGAAAATTTTCCCGTCAGGATGCTACTGGAATCGACCGGACTTGCGACCGGACATGCAAGTCCGGTCGGCCAGAAAAATTTCCGTAACCCGAGCTACTGGAATGGACCGGACTTGCGACCGGACATGCAAGTCCGGTCGGCCAGAAAAATTTCCGTAACCCGAGCTACTGGAATGGACCGGACTTGCGACCGGACATGCAAGTCCGGTCGGCCAGAAAAATTTCTGTAACCTGAGCTACTGGTATGGACCGGACTTGCAAGGTCGGTCGCAAGTCCGGTCCTGACAAAAAAAAAATGTTTTAATAATAATGATATATATATATATATATATGTATATGTATGTATATCCACATATACATGTACATGTAAGAAAGTAAACCTAAGTTAAGTAAGAAAGTAAAACTTAAGGTAAAGAAAAGTAAATAAGTAATGTGTAAGTATAAGAAGTGTGAGGACATAGTAAGTACGAATTAAGTAATAATAGTTAGATTAATCGTTTGAATGTATGTATATCATAGGATTTGAATTGTGAATACCGGAGGAACATTGGGATACAAGTACAACGGTGAAAGGTATGATTTCTTCATGCCCTGTATCCTAATCTGGTTACCCCGATTTGTGTGCTTACTTGATCACCTAATAAGATAAATGCACGAATCGGACTATATTGCACTTACTTGTGTTTGTGTATATTGTTCTTGGTATATTTCTCTTGAACAATAGTTTGTATAATTCATGAAATGTATGGATGATGATATGGTGTAAATGAACCTTGTATTGTACTTATGTATTGTATTATATTTCGTATGAATGTATATTGGGCATTGTATTTGTAAATGTGGCTTGAATGTTGACTTGTGCTAATTCCTAACTATCTAACTCCTAACTTAAGTGAGTAAATTGGAATGAGTACAAGTCCGATATAGCTTCGGCCACGCGTGAGGATGAGGTGACACAAGAGGTTGGATCCGATTCCTGGTTCGTAAGCTGGTCCACGGCCCAAATCCCTTAAGTGGGTAGCATCCTGGATTAGTGAACCAAGTAAATCCCGGTGGTGGGACGTGGAGTAGTCCCCGGGCCGGAGGTCCCGACGACTTAACATGAGTAAGAGTAAGAGTAAGTAAGTATGTATGAGTATGAGAATGAGTATGTATGTGTATGTATGGAGTAAATGAGTAAAAGAGTAATCTCCACCCGATTAACCCGGGTGGACCAATATGAGCTAACAAGTTATTGGATTGTGTATGAATTGCGTATGTATTGTATATTGTATTGGGTATCACGGAATCCAGAAAGGTAAGTATGTATCGTTGGGCTATGTGGATTACTATGTATGAACTGAAGTGTATGCATTGAAGTGTATGTATGTATTCTTTGCGTAGAGTATCATAGTATATGTATGAAAGCATGTATGCATGTATGTATGAATAAAATGAACCGCATGCATTCGACCAAGTGGTCGGCGTACCCTCACTAGTACGCGGGGTATGCGGTTATCATGCTCGGCGAAAGCTGACCCCTTCGGGGGACATTTTTTAGTGTGCAGGTACCCGAAGTGAATGTGGTCAAGGCACGAGACCGACGACTACATTGGATAGTGGTAGCGGAATGTAGAGATGTATTGACTAGCACACCCCTTGTACTTAGAAAGTAATGTAGTAGTGAGGAATGGGTAGTAAGTGGTCTCTTAGTGAGTATGTATGAACTTGAAGAGGTATTACACTTGTATAAGGAACCCAGTAAACTCGGTATGTAGATTATATTGTATGGTACGGGGAGTATTGTATTGAATGCAGATTGTAGTAGTATTTGGTAAGTGGAGAATGTATTGTAGATCTGTAGCACTCGGGATTCCGGTCCATCAGACCGATGCTGTATGTAGAATCAGTAGCCTTGTTAGTCACGTGGGTGACTAACGGCATTGTATCACCCATTGTACGTAAGTATATATATATCCGCTGCGAGTATCTGATGAGTAAGGAGATCGGACGTTAATGACTGTATTAATAGTAGGGGTGTTACATCATATTAGACTCTGAAAGCGACGTGCATGTCAACTACTTGAAAAATAGGCACAGTTCAATAACTAGCTCCCTCACCTTTTGATCAAGAAGATGTCAAAAAGCTATGGGCATCAACTTTTGCAAGAAAACGTGGCAGTCATGACTTTTCATCCCAAACATTTTTCTGTTTGTCGTGTCAACACACCTCCCAATGTTAGAAGTAAATCCATCATGGAACTTTAAATTTTTCACCCTTTCACACAAGATTTGAATACTTTCTCTGCATGATATATTTTTCCTTAAGAAATGTGTTTGAAGTCAAATTTGGTGCCAACTCAGGACGATTGCAATAATCATTCAACTTTTGCCGCAAGTTAATGTGTCCTTTGTCTTATCCTTCACATTAATGACTGCGTTGAATATGTTGTCAAACACATTCTTCTCACTGTGCATCACATCTAGAATATGTCTGATCAACAAATCATTCGAATAAGGTAGATCCCAAAATATACTTCTTTTGCTCCATCCACATGTTTTAGCAATTTGAGCATTTACTTCAGTCGAACCAATCTCAGTGACCTCCATTAAACCCATCTGGTTTAGCTCTGTCAGTATTTGATCACCAGTTTTAAAATGTGGGGCAACCTTAGTCTCTTTGTGCCCTTTCCGGAATGATTTTTTATCACTACAAAACTTGTGGTTTGGAGGAAGAAACTTTCTAGAGTTATCAAACCATGATGGCTTCTTGCTACAACACAATGTGAATGTGTCGCTATCTTCCATGCAATGTGGGCACGCCAGTCTCCCAGCAGTGCTCCAACCTGATAGCATTGCGTACGTAGGAAAGTCGTTTATGGTCCACATTAATGCAACTCACATTTAAAATTTTTTCTTTCTAGACACATCATATGTTGTGACTCCAGCCTACAACTCTTGCAACTCAGCTATGAGAGGTTGTAAAAACACATCAATCTTTCCTTTATGATTTTTAGGGTCAAGAACCAGTACTGAAAGAAAGAAGAACTCATCTTTCATACACATCCTAGGAGGTAAATTATATGGTGTAATTACAATTGGCCTGCAAGAGTATTGTCTTCCAGAAGCCGTCAATGGTTGGAAACCATCAGTACATAACTCAAGTCTGACATTCCTAGACTCTGAAGCAAAAGTAGTATGAACCTGGTCAAAGTGTTTCGACGCTTTTGAGTCTGAGGGGTGACACATTTTATCATCTTCCATTTTGTGTTCGGTGTGCCATCTCATATCGGCAGCCGTTGCAGGAGAAGCGTAAAGCCTCTTCACCCTTGGAATGGGGGAAATACTGCATCTTCTTGTAAGGTACCTTACTTTTCCTCCTTTTTGTCCCCTCTTTAACTGACTTGTATCTGGGACAAGTGCAGAACTTACATACATCCAGATCTTTATCTTCTCCCCAAATCATACATAATTCTGAACAATAATCGATTTCTTCATAAGGTATCCCAAGACCACGTATGATTTTCTTTGCTTCGTAGAAGTCTTTTGGAATGTCAGTGTTTTCTGGACGGAGCTCGTAGTAGGTTTTGCATACTATAGATCATATAAATTCTTTTTGTAAAAAGTATATATATTTATTAACTGTATCAACAACCATTTGTCATTTTCACACCAAGAACCATTTCTTCCATCGACTCCTAGATTCCTTCCATCGATTATCAGAACTAGCAACATACACAATTAACTAATCAATTTAGCTAATTACACACTTTAAATTCAATTTTATATCATTGTAACCCTAGATTTACTTAAAACAATAAAAAACTTAACAACCGTAATTGTGACCAACATCAATATATTTGTTACTATCAATGTATAGCACAAATTGGAGACCAAAACATACAATTTCGGGTATAACAAGCAAAATTTTGAAATCCCCAAAATCAATTTTATGGTTTTATAGCATTGCAACCCTAGATCTACTCAAAAATTAAAAACTAACAACTATAAATGTAACACATCATCAATATATCTATAACTAGCAATTTTAAGCACAAATTAGCAACCAAAAACATATTATATTGGCATTAACATGCAGATTTTCAATTTTCCCCAATTTTATTTTCAGATTCATCATTTTAGGGTTTTAGCGACTTACCTGTGCGTAGAAACGGATTGGGGCAGGTGCTGGTAACTCACGGTGACCGCCGGTGGTCTCGTCGCATGAAAAACTACTCCACTGCTGCTGGGATTCGTAGAAAACTGAGCTCCGTCAGGTTTGGTTGGAGAAGAAGATAGGGAAGGAGAAAGAGAAGAAAGGAGGGTGGGGCGCGGCTGTGATTTTACTAAACATTTAGCGCCGTCGCTAAAATAAACAAAAACAACGCCATTTTCATTGGTAAAATTAAACCGCGGGCGATTATGGATAGTGTTAAAACGACATCGTTCTAGTTAGCGACGGACGCATTCCGTCGCTAACTTTTCTTTTTCTTTTTTTTTATTTAAAAAGTAATATCGACGGAAAAATTATCGTCAGTCCGTCGCTAATAGAGGTACCGAAGTTGAAGAATTTGGCGCCATCGGACCCACTTAAAATCCATCATCAATCTGTCATAATCCGTCGCCATTCTGTCTCTAAAAGTTCCGTCGCCAATCCGTCTCTGTTCCGTCTCTAATTAGAGACAGAATTTTGTCCGTCGCTAAATCCGTCTTTAATCCGTCATTTTCTAGTAGTGCCCGTTAACCTGTAACCAAAAATAAATTATATTAAATATAGGGAAAATTCACGATATACCCCTGTTTTCTTTTGTAATTCGCAATATACCCCTGTGGTTTTTGTAATTCAACTTTAAACATGCTTAAATGTTGTCCAAAATTGATGAAACTTTACATGGACAACGCTAAAGTGTTATATTTTGGTCCAATGCCAAATTTGAAGTTTTTTAAGCTCACATGTGACATGTGGGACCTAATGAACATGTGGCATATTCATTGGGTCACACAGGTCACATGTGAGCTTAAAAAACTTCATATTTGATATTGGACAAAATATAACACTTTAGCATCGTCCATGTAAAGTTTTATCAATTTTGGACAACATTTAAGCATGTTTAAAGTTGAATTACGAAAAACACAAGGGTATATTGTGAATTACGAAAGAAAACAGGGGTATATCGTGAATTTTCCCTTAAATATATAAAATATGTTATATGTAATGACTTAATTTAGTGTTTAGTGATTGATTTATGACTTTCTAAACATTTAATTTGTGATTTATGATTAAATGTAGTACAAAATAATTAATTAATATTGAAGTATTATATTTGTTTATTAAATAATAATCCAGAATTTTAAAAATAAACCAAAATTAAAAAAATGGATCAGGTTCGGGTCAATCCGCTATCGATTTGGATTAAGAAATATAACCCGCTCCGGGTTCAGGTTGGGTCCAGGTTAAAGAAATATAACCCGCTCCGGGTTTGGGTTGACCAAACTATTATCGGGCCGCATTCAGGTTCAGCTCAACTCGACCCGAAACCCGGTTTTGACACCCATATCTAAGTCAACGGATGTAAGTAATAGGCAAGGGGAGTGCATATGGTGGTGCGATCTCATGTTGTCAGTGTTGTTCCTCTCAGGAAAGCTTGAGAAGCAACTACAACGAAGCAGGGGTGAACGGGAAGGAGTGCGGCAAAAGTTAGTGTCCTTATTGTCTCTAGTATGTTGGTTAATCGTTACATATAGTTATCCTTTAAGTATGTCACTAATTTGTTTTTTTATTAGCTTCTGTACAATTAGTTATCTTATGCGAATGGGAGTAGTCGGAGTTTGAATCTCTTTGAACTTGAAAAAGATAACAAGTTTCTATACCCAGCTCATGTCGTTGCAAGTCCCGCTTTTTCTCTAGGTAGATTATCTGAAAAAGCTGCCTCATATAACGTTTTGGTGTTTCATCTGTGAGGGGTTTCAAATAAATCAAATGTCACATCAATAAGATAATCTCCAGGAGTTACGATTGAGAACGGGGCCTTAAGCTGCTCATGCAACCTTCCTTTGAGACCTCCTACAGACGCTACTCAAATCAGCGTTCAATTCAGAGGTGAAGTAATTTCAGCTGTCTATTTTGTGGGGCCAAGAGAAAAAGAATCTACTGTCAGTTAAAGAAGCCCCTCTCAGAACGAATGGTTATGATCTTCATCTACTATGTTCTTTGTTAAGTTAATGAAGTTTGAACGGTTGTTTCAAAAAAAATTTAGAACAAAATACACACACTTGTATTATGGTCTCTACTGTGGTGAGGAAAATACAAGAGTACACGAAGTGTAGCGACCCTCGAGGCTTTCTTTGAGTATCAACCTCCCAAGCACATCGTCGTAATTACTACTACTATCATCATTATCTACCACTTCAAAATTACCATGACAAGTATTAGCAGAAGTAATGGTATGATCTGCTCCGGCAATGAGTTCCATTAATTGCCCCTTCGTCATCTTGACCTTGACCTTCACCCTTGATAGTTCCATGGATGACCCAGCTTGCTTCCGTTGCTGCTGATTTTCTTTCTCTTTTTCTTCTTTCGCTACCTTGTTTTTCTGAAGATAGTTTCCCATCGAATCAATCGACCCTTCTATTCTTATTTTTGAAGAGTACAAAGGTGATGCCTGCCTATGTGTCTGTGAGGCGTGATGGAAGCCATGTAGCCGCTATTTATACTAACACTGGGAGAGACGGGGAAATTGCTTGTAGGAAGATGAGGTGGAAATTGCAACCGCGCTGTCTAGCTCTTTCAAGTTTTTCAACCTTCCCAACTTGGCAATAATGTAGGACGTTTATCAAAACTTGTTTATTAGCATTCGGTGCATGAAGACCTCTATCAACTTTGTCGTTTGGTTTCCTGAAAAAAAAAACCTTTGCTTGCTTTTGTGGTTTCCTTTTTGTAGCTCTTAGCTAGTATACTACTGTATAATATTTATTGAGTTAATTGTGACGCGCGCGGGGTGGTCAAAAGGAGATGAGAGAACCGCATCTTTGACCGTTTCTGTCTTTCATGAACCTTCCTATGCAAGGCGCGAATCAAGTTAGAACTACTTAGTATTATTACTTTTTCTTTTTTTAAACCACATAAGTATGATTACAACGACAGATCAAGGTAAGGCGATAAAGCCAGAAAGGCAACTACTCGGTGCAATCTGATCCCTCAGAGGTGTTACACAAGTAGATGAAGAGTATGACCGCAAAACCTAATTCATCCAGAGCAACGACTGAACCCAACTTCGTCGAAGACCTAAAGTAAGAAATCACTGACTCTTAGAATTTTAGGCTTGTAAAAGTGTAAACATGTGGAATTTGTGTAAACGGCATGTATATTCATCAATGGAAAATATTTGTCCTGATTACAAACTTTGTTTTTTGATGCTTATATAAAAAAACAGAAGATATAAACTACTTAGCTAGAATATCTCTAAGAATCTCAACTACTCTAAATAATAACGAGCAGATTAACAACTTATTAGTTTAACTAAAACTGGGCTTGTGGGCTAAATAGTCCAACTCTCCAATACCCCACGCAAGCCGTAGATAAACTTGTTTAGCAAGGCTTGGAACCGTGAGTGTCGCGCATCCCCATGAATGGAAGCTGCTGTTGATATCTTGCACCTGGTAGGACCTTGGTTAACATGTCGGTCAACTGTGTAGAAGAGGGAGTATAAACAACATCAACAAGACCCTGTTGTATCTGTTCACGGACGAAATGACAATCTATCTCAATATGTTTCGTTCGCTCTTGAAAAACGGGGTTGCGAGCAATATGGATGGCAGACTGATTATCACACTTGACCGGAATCGGAACAATGTCATCAACACGAAATTCAGACAATAAGCGGGTAAGCCATGTGAGTTCTGCTGTAACTCCACGGAGTGAACAATACTATGCTTCTGCACTAAAGAGAGAAACAGAACCTTGTTTCTTTGTCTTCCAAGAAATAGGACTAAGACCCAAGAAAATGTAGTAACCAGAAACAGACTTTCTGGGGTTTGGACAAGCAGTCCAATCAGAATCGCAATAAGCAACAAGTTTTAAGGAGGAAGTTCCCCCACCAGTGAGCATGAGACCATAATTTACAGTCCCTCTGATGTAACAAAGAGTATGAAGTGCTGCCTCCATGTGAATGTCTGTAGGACGCTGCATAAATTGACTCAGATTTTGTAAGAAACATTCTTCCATTAGATGTGTCTTTGTAAAACAAGGAGTAGTCATTCTTAGATTGTTGGAAAGAAAGAGTGTGAAAAAAACTTGCCAACTTAGAGAACCACTGTCTGGAAGCCTGTTTAAGTCCATATAAAGACTTTTCAACAGACAGGCTTTGTTTTTGCCCGGCACCTCAAGACCATCTGGAATACGCATATAAACTTCCTCATCTAAATCTCCATGAAGAAAAGAGTTGTTCACATCAAGCTGATTAATGACCCATCCCTTGTTAAGAGCGACAACAATGAGAGCACGTATTGTTGTGAGCTTAACAACAGGTGAAAAGGTCTCAGTGTAATCTAACCCATGGCGCTGGGTAAAGCCTTTGGCAACTAGCCTTGCCTTATATCTTTCAAGAGTACCATCAGACTTGAGCTTTACCCGATAAACCCATTTGCAACCAACCACCTTCTTGCCACGTGGTAAATCAACAACTGTCCATGTCGCATTTCGTTCAAGTGCTTGCAACTCATTATCCATATCCTTTTGCCAATGAGCGTGCTGAGAAGCGTCTTTATAATGCAAAGGCTCCTTCATATCAACAGATGAACCAACCTGAGTATTAGACAAAAGTGCCACACAAGTTGCTGGTGTAAAATCGGTAAGACTTTCACAGCCTGATATAAGATTGACAGCAGAATCTTCATTTCTGTAAACCCTGTCATCTAGCACATCTCTGAAAGCACTGTTACAGACAATATCAGTCAAATAACTGGGTCTATGTGTCTCTCTGGCAGAACGACGAACCGGCACAGCCGAATCCACAAGGTTTTCATTCGGTGGTGAACTCTCCTGGGACGCTGATGCTGATGGTTCTTCATCAAAAAGGATGGGCGTAGCATCCGAACTCGGAGTATAAGAAGTATGCTCATCGTGCATTATGTTAGCAAAAGGAAAAACATCTATATGAAATTTCACATCTCTGCAAACCTCCACAACGCGGGAGTTAAACCCTAAGACCTTGTGTCCCTTTTTCCGTGGTGCTTCCCCAAGATAAACATACGCCTCTCCTCTGGGACTGAACTTACTGTCTTTAGGAACAATCGTCTTGTAACACAGGCAGCCAAAGGGCTTGATATTATCATAATGAACCTTACCCCCATGTAAGAGAGCAAAAGGTGACTCTCCTCCTAGCACCTTGGACGGTAATCGATTGATCAAGTAGACAGCATGTAAAATACATTCTCCCTAATAAGCAAGAGGAATGTTAGACTGAAAATATAGAGCTCTGGCTGTTTCAAGAAGGTACCTGTGCTTCCTTTCTACCACTGCATTCTACTGAGGTGTATGCGCACAGGTAGTTTGATGAATGATTCCTTTTGCAGTAAAAAAACTGTTCCCGTCATTAGAAGTTCCTAGTTCCTTTGCATTATCGGACCGAACAACTTTAACTCTGGTATCCAATTGTCGGTCCACCATGGTGATAAAATTAACAACTGCTTCCCAAGCCATGCTCTTTTATCTCAAAAGATTCACCCAAGTTGTTCTTGTAAAATCATCCACAAAACAAGCAAAATACTTGTATCCATTATACGTCTCGACTCTAAACAGGCCCCATACATCAACGTAAATCATTTCAAAAGCTCGCTTAGTTTTTATGAACGAATCATCAAACGGTAAACGCTGAGCCCTACTCTTGTAGCACGCATCACAAGTATAATCAACAGAAAAATCTGACTGTTTAATTAAACCCATTGAAACAAGTTTTCGGAAAGGTACATGCCCAAGTTTAATGTGAACTGCTTTGGCCTTAGGAGAAATAAAAAAACTACGGCCCACTTATGTGTTGGTGGCCTTATTACAAAAGAAAACTGGACTTTGTTTATTCATGCCTTCGACCTGACGCGGCTTTGAGTTAGCACGGCCCATTTCACTTGCCACCAGTAAGCCCAAAATAGAATCGGCCTGGTTCACGCTCGAGAGAGCACGCCCCATCTTGGTAGCTCTGTCTGCCTCCGATAAGCCCAGAATATACAGACCGTGAAACTCCTGCCCAAACATCTCATTCTTCCCTGTCGAGAGGTCCTGTAGAAAACAAGTACCACAGTCGAAAATCAAAACGCAGCCACAATGTTCTACAAGTTTCTTCACTGAGATTAAGCTGAATCGGAATTCCGGAACGAAAAGAACGCCTTTGAGCAATAATCGATTGCTCACCCTAACATCGCCTACCAGATTTACCTTGAGTGGAGTTCCATCTAGTAAGACAACATTTTTTCCATTACGTAAAACCCTTAGGGTTTCGAAAGAGGATTTAATTCCGGTAATGTGATATGTGGATCCTGAATCAATTATCCACTTCCCTTCGAACAGATTACGAGAACTGGTAAGGCAAAACTCTAAATTTTTTTTACCTGGAAAATTGCTATAGCTCAAACCCTCTGATTTCATGGTTGCGCTTCTGATCATTTCCGAAATTTACCGTATTTGCTTTGCCGTGAACCCACTGTCTGAGCGCGATGGTTCACCTTGTTCCTCTGATTTTACATTATTGGCATAACTTCTTTTCTTTCGAGAAAGAATGTTCTCCCTGCCATGGAGATGGAAGCAATCTACTTCGACATGCCTGTTTTTTTTTTTGCAATAGTTACACTGTAACCTTTGGTAACACTGCTCGCTAAGGTGACCGCCCTTCTTACTGTAAATACAGGTAACCCTTTTCTGTTTGCTTCGGTTCGGTTGTTTTCGAACCTTGTGAGTGCTTCAGTTCTGTTGTTTTTGAACCTTGTGGGTTTTTCTGCTTGCGCTTGCCTGTGGCTGTAAAAAGATGTGGCTTCTTCTGATGTAGTATGCTTTCCCCTTTGTTCCTCTTCTTGTATTACCAAGGAGAATGCCTTTTCCAAACTTGGTGGTTCTAATAACGCTAATATCTGCCCTCTGATGGACAGATATTTTCTGTTGAGCCCCATTAAAAAATGGATCAATTTTTCTTCGTCTATGGCTTTTCTGATGGATTTGTTGATGTTGCAAGTGCAACTGTTACAAGTGTAGAATTCTGGTGGTTTGGCCTGTTCTAACTCTCCCCACACCCTTTTTAAGTTGTTAAAGTATTCAGCTACTGACTCATCGTTCTGTTTAATCTCTGCTAGATCTCGTTTTAAAGCATGAATAACAGCTAGCTTACTATGTTGATACCTGGAACAGAGGGAATCCCATATGTCCTTGGGATCATCCATGAAACGAACGCTCTCAAGCACACTGCCACCAAGCAAATTCTTCAGCCATCTCACAACAAGTGAGTTTGCTCTTTCCCAAGATGAAAACCGTATTATATCTGATTCATCTGGTTTCTTAACTTTTCCTGTAACAAAATTGTATTGGTTTTTCGTTTTCAGAGCTGTAATGACCCCAAAACCACCCTGGTTAAGAGACCATTACACGCCGCGTGCTTATTACCTAAGACACGCCAGGCTACACTAGCGAATCCCAAAACTGAACAAAATACCCTTTATTTAACAAGTAGCAATTACAATCGTCTACATAGTTTACAAAAGCGGAAGCTAGTAAATACAGAAATGGCCTGAAAGCCAAACATCTAAATACAAAATCAAATCCAAAACTAAAGCGAAGGCCGAATCTTCAAACACGAACTAAGACCTGCAAATCAGACGGATATAGGGGTGAGCACAACTATTGCTCAGCAGGTGATAAACTTCATCAGCTGAGCACGCTCAAAACATAATCTGAACATACATTTATACTTATACAAAAGCATAGCAAAATCAGAAACAGAGGCCTTAGAGGAAGAAGGCAGAAACCGAAACTTGATAATCCAGAAGCTCAACCAAAATAGAAGCTCAACAAAATTAGAAGTTTAACCACATCAAAAGCTGAATGGAACCAGAAGCTTAGCAAATTCAAAAGCAGAGATCGAAGCGGAAGACCTTCCAACAGACAGAGGTCTAAAACAGAGAGAGTTAAGTGTTGTCAAATCAGAAGGAACAGCAGAAGACAAACCAGAACGTCAAAGCTTTGCAAACCAGAGACTTCTCAGAAGACGGAAAGCACACAGCAGACCGTCTCAAATCAAATACAGACAGAGCAGACGAAACAGATCACTTAATAAACCAGAGGCTCTCGAAAAACAGAAAGCACAAAGCAGTCTGTCCGAAAACAGAAATAATCAGAGCAAACAGAAAACAGAACACTTAACTATCAGGAGTGGGACTCTAGCACCAAGCACAAACACTCAGAAAGGGTCAAAGACCCATGGATCTAATAGATCCCTCGACAACGCAGAAATGACTCAAAGGCCAAAGGGTTCGTCAACCCCACAGAACAGATTGGGCATGACCCACACTCAGAATGACGTCTACATGGTATACCACGGAATAGCTCGACCCAGCCATTCACGGCTCAGAAGCAGAGTAGCTAGGTCCCAAAACAGAAGCTTAACAAATAGAAGCTTAACAAATCAGTTCAGAAGGTGTTGCAGAGAACACACACCAAAGCACAAGGCCTTAACACAACAAAAACTGAATCATAGCAGAAACAAAAGTCTTAAACCAGGATTAGCCAAAGTCAAACTGAAATCAGAGGCCAAAGCACACTCATAGAGCAAAACAGAGTTCAAAAGTTTATTGGTGACTTTCAAATAAAAATATACTTTAACACATGCCAAAACATGTCAAAAACAGATAGTACTTGAAAAGAGGAATCCAACGCCACAAACGGCACTCAAAACGGAGCTCAGACGAAGAAGTTATGCCAAAAACAAAGGCCTGTCCGAACATGCGTCCGACCTTGCATGTTTGGACATAAACCGAGAGTCTGAAAATCTGCCGGCGTATGATGTCCGAACTTCAATGTTCGGACACATGTTTGGACACTGCGAAAACTGCAAAATCACTTGCGGAAATCAGCCAGAACCAAGCCACAAATCCCCCACAAAACATACATAACTTATAGTAGCAAAATAGCCAATCGAAAACACATTTCCACGGGGTTTTAACACATCAAAAAGCAACCAAAATCAATCCAGAAACATCACAATCAGAGGAGCACATAAACTTATCCGGAAAACAAAACGAAACCAGAAATCCCCGTGGTTGAACGTACACGACCAAATTCATCTACCACCTACCTCACACCCGAAGCAACGCTATCTCTACGGACTCTACGAAATGCCTTCCTCGAATTCCCACTCGAACGACAATCCCTCGAATTGAACCATTCCCAAATACAAAAGCAAAATCAGAAAGGAGAAAAGGAAACTCAACGGAGAAGAGAACCGAAATTTACAAATCAAACCTTACGATCGACCGACTATCAACACCGAAACTCCATTAGCAAATCTCCATCGATCGATTATAGGGAGGAGATTGAGGAGAAGGAAGAGAAGCAAAGAGAGGAAGAAGATATGAAAGTGAGAGAGGGTTGAGGAAGCGAGGAAACTGTCGTGGAAGGAGAAGAGCGTGAATTAGAAAATAAGAAAAGAAATTTAGAAATAGAAAAAGAAAAAATTACTCCTAACTCCTTAGATGATAATAAAACTGAAAGGACATCCATAGCCTCCTTCACAATAAATAAATAAAAGAATAACTCTTCTAACCCTCCTTCCTCAAAGTTAACAAGATAACATCCAGAAGAATGTCATAGACATTCTTATATAAGATTACAGTTTAATACGAACTCCCTTTGCGAATCAGAAAGAAGTAATACAAGATAAAATAAGAAAAAAAATTTGGGGCATAACAACATACCTCTCTTAAAATGAATTTCGTCCTCGAAATTCGATGAAACTCAGAATATGAACAAAAGCACTTCTAGTGCCAGAATACTACAAACACTCACAAGGCTAACACTCAGAACTCACTGCTTATTGACTGATAGAAGAACAAGCAGAAGATGATTATTGAAGGCTATGCACGAAGGCACAGGAAGAATGCTCACACATCCCCAAAGCTCTAACCTCACACGAGCTAACACACAAATCTCGCTGGCTGACTTACTAACAGAACGAACAAAGTAGGAGACGGCAGAAGGTTACTCTTGAAGAATTAGGAACAACACTCACACTCACTGGTCATTGACTAACATTAGCACATAGCAGATTATTTTTGGAGATTCAGCCTAAAAGCATAGAAGGAAACACTTGCACATCTCAGAAGCCTGAACTTCACAGAGCTAACACTCAGAATACACTAACTGACGCGCTGACAGAAAGATGCAACAAATGATCACTAAAGGCTCAACACAGAGACATAGAAAGAACGCTAACATATCTCAGAAGCTCTACTTACACGAGCTAACACACGGACCTCACTAGCTGATTCACTAACAGAATGAGCAAAGCAAAAGATTACAAAGGCTAATCTTGAAGGAGTAGGAACAACACTCACATATCTCAGAAGCTTGCACTTCACAAATCTAGCACTCAGAACTTGTTAGCTGACTCACTGACGGAAGAGGTGAAACAGAAGATTACTAACACTCAGCCTAAAGGCACAAGAACTCTCAGAGGTGTCCTTACCTAAAGGACCAACATACTCGCGAACTCCCACCAGAACACAACACAGAACATACAACACAAGCTCACAATTGAAGCACACAACTCTGTCAAACAAGAACTCACATTCGGTTATCCTTTCCCAAAGGACCCGACTCCCTCCGACTCACTTTCAGAACACACAAGCACATGCAAACAGACACTACGCTTCCGCTGCGCTACTCTGATAGCGGACAACCACAGAGCAGGCACACATTATAGACACCAGATAGCAATCACAATCACGCAGCAGTTAGCACATAGCAGATAACAGGCAAAGACACGGAAGCGTAGACAGGCAAACACCCACAAATCCCAACGAAAACCAAACCGAGCTCGGATACCACTAAATGTAATGACCCCAAAACCACCCTGGCTGAGAGACCGTTACACGCCGCGTGCTTATTACCTAAGACACGTAAGGCTACACTAGCGAATCAAAAAACTGAACAAAATACCCTTTATTTAACAAGTAGCAATTACAATCGTCTACATAGTTTACAAAAGCGGAAGCTAGTAAATACAGAAATGGCCTGAAAGCCAAACATCTAAATACAAAATCAAATCCAAAACTAAAGCGAAGGCCGAATCTTCAAACACGAACTAAGACCTGCAAATCAGACGGATATAGGGGTGAGCACAACTATTGCTCAGCAGGTGATAAACTTCATCAGCTGAGCACGCTCAAAACATAATCTGAACATACATTTATACTTATACAAAAGCATAGCAAAATCAGAAATAGAGGCCTTAGAGGAAGAAGGCAGAAACCGAAACTTGATAATCTAGAAGCTCAACCAAAATAGAAGCTCAACAAAATTAGAAGTTTAACCATATCAAAAGCTGAATGGAACCAGAAGCTTAGCAAATTCAAAAGCAGAGATCGAAGCGGAAGACCTTCCAACAGACAGAGGTCTAAAACAGAGAGAGTTAAGTGTTGTCAAATCAGAAGGAACAACAGAAGATAAACCAGAACGTCGAAGCTTTGCAAACCAAAGACTTCTCAGAAGACGGAAAGCACACAGCAGACCGTCTCAAATCAAATACAGACAGAGCAGACGAAACAGATCACTTAATAAACCAGAGGCTCTCGGAAAACAGAAAGCACAAAGCAGTCTGTCCGAAATCAGAAATAGTCAGAGCAAACAGAAAACAGAACACTTAACTATCAGAAGTGGGACTCTAGCACCAAGCACAGACACTCAGAAAGGGTCAAAGACCCATGGATCTAATAGATCCCTCGACAACGCAGAAATGACTCGAAGGCCAAAGGGTTCGTCAACCCCACAGAACAGATTGGGCATGACCCACACTCAGAATGACGTCTACATGGTATACCACGGAATAGCTCGACCCAGCCATTCACGGCTCAGAAGCAGAGTAGCTAGGTCCCAAAACAGAAGCTTAACAAATAGAAGCTTAACAAATCAGTTAGAAGGTGTTGCAGAGAACACACACCAAAGCACAAGGCCTTAACACAACAAAACTGAATCATAGCTGAAACAAAAGTCTTAAACCAGGACTAGCCAAAGTCAAACTGAAATCAGAGGCCGAAGCACACTCATAGAGCAAAACAGAGTTCAAAAGTTTATTGGTGACTTTCAAATAAAAATATACTTAAACACATGCCAAAACATGTCAAAAACAGATAGTACTTGAAAAGAGGAATCCAACGCCGAAAACGGCACTCAAAACGGAGCTCAGACGAAGAAGTTATGCCAAAAACAAAGGCCTGTCCGAACATGCGTCTGACCTTGCATGTTCGGACATAAACCGAGAGTCTGAAAATCTGCCGGTGTATGATGTCCGAACTTCAATGTTCAGACACATGTTCGGACACTGCAAAAACTGCAAAATCACTTGCGGAAATCAGCCAGAACCAAGCCACAAATCCCCCACAAAACATACATAACTTATAGTAGCAAAATAGCCAATCGAAAACACATTTCCACGGGGTTTTAACACATCAAAAAGCAACCAAAATCAATCCAGAAACATCACAATCAAAGGAGCACATAAACTTATCCGGAAAACAAAACGAAACCAGAAATCCCCATGGTTGAACGTACACGACCGAATTCATCTACCACCTACCTCACATCCGAAGCAACGCTATCTCTACGGACTCTACGAAATGCCTTCCTCGAATTCCCACTCGAACGACAATCCCTCGAATTGAACCATTCCCAAATACAATAGCAAAATCAGAAAGGAGAAAAGAAAACTCAACGGAGAAGAGAACCGAAATTTACAAATCAAACCTTACGATCGACCGACTATCAACACCGAAACTCCATTAGTAAATCTCCATCGATCGATTATAGGGAGGAGATTGAGGAGAAGGAAGAGAAGCAAAGAGAGGAAGAAGATATGAAAGTGAGAGAGGGTTGAGGAAGCGAGGAAACTGTCGTGGAAGGAGAAGAGCGTGAATTAGAAAATAAGAAAAGAAAGTTAGGAAATAGAAAAAGGAAAAAATTACTGCCTAACTCCTTAGATGATAATAAAACTGAAAGGACATCCATAGCCCTCCTTCACAATAAATAAATAAAAGAATAACTCTTCTAACCCTCCTTCCTCAAAGTTAACAAGATAACATCCAGAAGAATGTCATAGACATTCTTATATAAGATTACAGTTTAATACGAACTCCCTTTGCGAATCAGAAAGAAGTAATACAAGATAAAATAAGAAAAAAAAATCTGGGGCATAACAAGAGCAGTCACCATGTCGAACCTCCAACCGAGGAAGCCGGTACCCTCGAACTTCTGAACAAGACTCATCCCCGGGTTTTCTACAGCATGAACGGAGATGGGATCGTTCACATCTTTGACTGAACTCCCGGTTCCTGAAGCAGAATTCACATCTGCCTTCCCCTTTCCAGTGTCGTCTGCCATGTCTGTAAACCTTTGAATGTATTAAGCTTCCTGCTGCTCTGATACCATCTGTGAGCCTCGATTTTAAACCCTATCCTATGTTGATTAAAGCTGATTAGGATCTAATCGGGTGTTAGGTCCACTTATAACCTAAGATTAATAACTATGTCATATAACAATAATTATTAAAACCTAAGCTAGCTCACTGGAACCTATTATGAGTCGCCACCTAATTTTGACCTAGATTAAATTAGGAAAGGAGAGTTCGGGTTCGGGGGTTTGATATTCGACTTAATTAGGGTTCAATTACTTTCATTACCCTTCCTAGGTCGTTTTTCCTCTACTTGGTTTATTTACGGCTTATTACGAGTCGTTTTAACCTAAGTGCGCGAGCTTCTGTTTTTTTTGTGTTTTTTAGCACTTTTTTGACAGAAAACTAAAGTGGAAATTAAAATTACCTAAACTAGGGTTTCGGAGGCAGAATTAGGTCAAGTTTTGTTTCCGTCTGTGGCCACGGACCTAATGTCCGAGACCACGGACCCTAGTTAACCTATATGAAAATAAAAGTCGAATTAAACAGAAAACAGAAAATTGTAAAGTCCGGGGCCACGGACAGGCCGTCCGTGGGCCCGGACATTATTAGAAAAACCTAAATTTTTAAAATTAAAAAAAAACTCGCCGCCGTCCGTGGGCGTCCGAGCTTACGGACAAGGAGTCCGGGACCCCGGACATGACGTCCGTGGGTGCGGACCGCCCTCGGACGGCGGCGTTAAGGCTGTTCCCGAAGGTGTTTTTGACTCAAATTTTATGGGTGTGTAGCCTGAAAGATGTACAAGACGTTAGTGATTGAAAGTTTTCAATTTGAATTCGAATTAAGCACGAAACTTGGCAAACAAGTTATTGGACAGAAGCTTAATCAAACAGCAATACAGAAGCGTAAAAAGGTTAGTTTGAACCCAAAATTTGACAGAGAGTTAATAAGGTCGTGGGGAATCAGAAAAGTTGGATTGTAACCTGTTTTACCTTCGAATTCAAGATGATTCTTCACGTTGGGATTCTTCGGAGGCTCCGATGATGCCGGTTCCGGATTGAGTTCGACCCGGGCTTCTGGTTGTTGATTGTTGATGATGTTCTTCACGTTTTGGAGGTGGTTTGGTTGATGTTTGATGATTGTTGATGTGTTAGGAGTTGAAAAGTGTGTTTAGGTGGTGATTTCGAGAGATTTTTGATGTGATTTTGGTGCTTGGATGTGTAAAAACGTGAGGAGAATGAGACGGCTAGGTTTTCTGGTTGCTTAGGGTTCTTGAGGTTCTGATTTGATCATGGGATAAGGTTCCTTATATAGGCTTCCTTAAAGATAGAAAAATCCGGTAAAAACCGAGATTTACCGACGTTTTAGCTCAAGGGTTACCAAAAGGAATTTGATTATAAAATTTTACACATGGGTAAAGGATGATATTTCTGATTTTTCTAAAGTGGAATCGAATTTTTTGGATATTGGGATATTTTAAATTCAATTTTCCGTCAGATTCAATCAGAAATTGCTAGAAAATTATTGGAAATTCGAAAAATCAAAATTCCAACGCCATTATGCTTCAAATGTCATCCTTTATCATGGGTTAAAATTTCAAAGCATTTTGAATTGATTTGACCCTTATTTGGAGGAGAGAGAAAGCCTATAGGGGGTTTAGGAGCCTTGAAAAATTACGAAAATGCCCCTGGAGATGACTAAGCTGTCCCTAGTACTCTGAAACGTGCCGATCGAACTGGGAACTCTTGCTACTAGCCTATTAGTAGAGACTTTCTTCCGGGGGGGTTGAAATTTTGGGTATAACAGATTGCCCCCCGTCAACTAGGCTTTGTAATGAAGATGAAAAGACTAGTTGATGCTTGAGTGATACCCCAAAATTCTGGATCCTAAAAGACCTCGTATGCCATTTGAAATCTAGCAAGTTGTGTCGAGCTATTCTAAGGTGCTGACTACCTAAGGTGATGAAAATGATGTCAAGCTATTCTAAGGCGTTGACTACCTAAAATGATGCAAATGGAGTAATGTCAAGCGATTCTAAGGCGTCGACTACCTGAAAGACGAAGTAATGTCAAGTGATTCTAAGGCGTTGACAACCTAAAAGATGAAGTAATGTCAAGCGATTCTAAGGCGTTGACTACCTATAAAGGAATGAAGTACGCCGAGCATTCTAAGGTGTCGGGAACCTGAAAGTGAATGGAATACACCGAGCATTTTAAGGTGTTGGGAACCTGGAATACGCCGAGCATTATAAGGTGTCGGGAACCATAAGTTGAACGGGATACGCCGAGCATTATAAGGTGTCGGGAACCATAAGTTGAACGGGATACGCCGAGCATTATAAGGTGTCGGGAACCATAAGTTGAACGGATACGCCGAGCATTATAAGGTGTCGGGAACCATAAGTTGAAGGAATACGCCGAGCATTATAAGGTGTCGGGAACCTGAATTCGAATGGAATACGCCGAGCATTATAAGGTGTCAGGAACCTGAATAATGCTGAATGGATGATATGCTAAGCATTATAAGGTGTCGGGAACCTGAAGTATAAAAGGTGCTGATGCTATGGGATGATATGCTAATTTGTCGAAAGCAAGAAATTGCTAGGAACATGCCAAACATGGCGATGATGTAGGTTGGTTGAAAGCAAGAAATTGCTAGGAATAAGCCAAACATGGCGATGATGCAGATTTGTTGAAAGCAAGAAACATGCCAAACATGGCGATGATGCAGATTTGTTGAAAGCAAGAAATTGCTAGGAATATGCCAAACATGGCGATGATGTAGGTTGGTTGAAAGCAAGAAATTGCTAGGAATATGCCAAACATGGCGATGATGTAGGTTGGTTAAAAGCAAGAAATTGCTAGGAATATGCCAAACATGGCGATGATGTAGGTTGGTTGAAAGCAAGAAATTGCTAGGAATATGCCAAACATGGCGATGATGTAGGTTGGTTGAAAGCAAGAAATTGCTAGGAATATGCCAAACATGGCGATGATGCAGATTTGTTGAAAGCAAGAAACATGCCAAACATGGCGATGATGCAGATTTATGAAACCGAAGTGTTTGAAGGAAAATCGTGTAGGACAAGAAATTGTTGAAAAAGGTGCCAAACATGACAATGTTTAAAGGAAAATCTTTCTACTGAAATGGAAAGTGAAATTATCATTTCCTGACTAAAGATTTCAGACTTGCACTTTGTTTCAAAGAAGATGAACGTGCCGCTTGTGAGAGTATAGGTTTTTTTGTTTGCGGGGCTCTTTCAGTGGTGGTAGGGCTTATGACGGGCCATGGAATTTATGTGGAAGTGAAGGCTTATGTGGGCCTGTGTGGTATGATGTGGAGGCAAGGGCTTGTGTGCTTGTGGTGTTTGATGTGGTGGTAAGGGCTTTGGGCTTCAATTGGTGCTGTCATGGCAATTGTTGCAACCAACAATTGCCCCCGGTATTTTTCTTTTGGGCAATCTGAGCTAGAGTTCATGGCAATCGATCAGAACGATCGATTGCCCCCAGTATTTTCTATTAAACGTGCGAACAAGTCTCGTCCTCACAGGGTTAAGGCTTTTGCTTTGATATGGTGCTTCCTATCCTACACACGATGTATTTGCAGTCATTTCTCTCATGGTCATAACTTCTAGACCATGGAATTCGATATTTGATGGATTTACGCATTTGATCTTTTACTTTCACGTGATTGGACACACAACTATCAAGTCGGAAGTCTTTAAAGCTTATAACGTGGCCATGGGGTGTGATGAAGGACAACGGGACCATGGAGGGATTTTAGGTATGTGGAGCTATAAGGGTGACCAGAGCTGCAACTTGCACCCTCTCTCAGACTTGTCTTCTTTGCCTAAAGTCGTTTGGCTACTTCGTGATGACTTCGCTTATAAGCTTGGAACTTGGAACTTTTGGGTTGTTCCTTGCACCCTTTCCCTTTCTTCCAATTTTGGATTTCTTCGAGGCTTTTTAGGTTTGCCTTTCTTTGAATCTCGTTTTCTTCGGGGTTCTTGTGTTTCCCGGTTTTGAACTTGGAGAGCTGCATTTGATGTTAGCCCTTTTGTAACACCCCCATAATAATAAAACAACAGCGGAAAATAAACTAAAGGTGCTACAGACCATCGGGCTCCAAACACCCGGTACCAACCTCACCAATTACAACCTTTACAATTAACTAAGTTACGGTCTGAACTTCGAGAAAACTTAACAAAACAAAACAATAAAACACATTCGCTCTCCACAAACCTAGTCCCATCCCAAACGCTCATTCTCTTCGTGGCCACCTGTAAATCAATTCGTACCTGCAAGATGAAACCAAGCAGCCCACCCCAAAAGGGGCGGGTCAGTTCCCTGGAATGGAACTGGTACAATTCTCCAAAACAAACTTATAAAACATAACTCTTCAAAATAAATAGTAACATGAAAACAAACTCTTAAAAGTAAAACAGAGATAAAGTACTTCAAAACAATCAAGTTTAAAGAGAAAGGAAAACAAGACAAAGATAAAGAACTTCCAAAACAAGTCATCCACTTAAGTAGTCACACCACATAGTTAGTAAGCATCCATTGTTGATGTTAGAACCAATTCCCGTTTGGAGTATAAAGACTCAGATAGTCACAAAGGACTAGGAATAATAAGATAGATCCAAGAACCAATAACTCAAGAGTGGAATAATTCAATTGGGAGAGATGGCCCCCACCGCAGATATCAATGTCCATATGGACGAGGGATATACAGCCCCCTGCTGTCAGATTTAAATGTCCTGGTGGACGGGGGATATACAGCCCCCTGCTGTTAAATATCAATGCCCCTATGGGCGAGGGATATACAGCCCCTGCTGTTAAATTAAAAATGTCCTGATGGACGAGGGATATACAGCCCCCTGCTGTTCAATATCAATGCCCCTATGGGCGAGGGATATACAGCCCCCTGCTGTTACCATTGAAGACGCGCGCACATCGAAAGAAGGATTTCCAAGATTGACCTTTTCCAAAAATCCCGCTAGATCACCAACTACCCAGAGCAATACCAAAACACTCAGTCCTACAGAGTGCAGAAGCGTAAACCCTAAGCAGCCAATGTCTAACGGGCAACCAAGTAGAAGAAACCAATACCCAAGTGAGTTCCACATCCAAGGCTCAGTTAGTCACACAAGCTGAGTCAGTCACACAACCATTTCTTATGTTTAGAAGTTCCTCTTAAAGTCAGTTAGCGTTTCCAAAACATTCCACAAGTCAACCAGCAAAAATATCGTAGTACGAGAAATCGTACAAAACATTCCATAAAGTCCAAAACACGTCAAGCTGAGTACGAGAAATCGTACCTGGTCAATGTTGTAGCAGTTCTAGTATACTCGTGCAAACATTCAACAATTCTCTGAGGAACATTAAAGATAACTTACTATCAACAACCCGTATCCAAGGTAAAACTTAAATAAATTCCTCTCTCTTATTTCCAAACCTCAATTACCTTATAAGCCCTCGCTTAAATGTTATGTATAACCTTTGACTTGTCTTAGAATGTTGTATAACTCAAGGTTGTAAGACCAAGGATTGTATTTTATTAACACTTGTTAATTGTTCCACCCTTATCCACTTTACCCATACCTAACCATAATTCTCACATTAAAGACCTTTATAACATAAGTGCATTATACGTTATTCAATCAATCTTAGAATTTCAATAACAATTCTTAAGCTCAATACTTTTATTCTTACTTTAGGACATACATCGTGTTATGACCAATGATGGGTTTATCTTAGAATACTATACTATTATTTCACAATTTATTGACTATGTATCTTTATCAATATCTACTAGATAATCCATTATAACTAAGTCTTCCCCCTTAACTTAATTAAGATCTACATCCTGTATACTGAAATCGTAGTGTTGTAGAAGCATTTTAGTATAACTTATTTGAGCTACTAAACTCAATTATCTTATCTTTAGTTCAGAATGGCCTTTAATTACAACCATCTATTAATCTGTCATAAGTTGTTAAATTACTTTTCAACTTGAAATAGCCATATTATAGTTAACTCAAACTTATCGAACTCGCACATTTAGTATCCACAAGGTATATTATTTACTTAACCATAACTTTATAATAAGGTGTCTTAAGATAACCTTTTATGTATCCTTACTTACATTTAATTCCCTAACTGTTTTTACTTTTACACACATTCTCTCTATAGACCATGTATAATCCTTTTATATTAAACTTCGTTAAACTCAAGTCTTAAATACATTTTATATTGTTTACAAAACCTAAAGTTTCAAAAGAATAACTTAATAAATCAATTCCCTTTATTGTATTTAGGATGGACATTATATCTTAGCATGAGGTAGAATTTATCAAAGAATTAAATTCTGGTTCGTAAGTGAAATTGTCAATTACTTAATAAGATAATATATTCTGAACAATCTCCATACCTTATATTCAAATGACACATTAATATTTCCAGTGTCAAAAGGTAAATCAATATAATCTCTTATGTAACCTAATTTCATCTAATTAAAGGTTTTAAAGATTTTAAGTATCTAATTTCTATTTACAAACCTCCTTATAAATTCTAACTACTAAATACATTACTTAACTATAAACTCACATCCTGAATATTGGTGTTAAATGTATTTATATGGCTTAACTAGTTGTAAGAAACTTAAGGATTATTATTTAGATTAAATTCCTAATCATAGTTTAATGTAGTTTTATATCATAATCCCTTTTAATGATTTTATCTTAAAATATTAAGTTATTACTCAATACTATAAATATTAAGAAGTAATTAAATCTAGACTTATTCATCCTCTTCACCTTTAGATGTAAAAGTAACTCATTTATTTTATTATTGTTTACATAATAAGAACATTTAAATGTAAAAGTATTTCATTCATTTTACTATTAATTATATAATAAGATCTATTTGTGTAACACTTTATGTAAACTAATTCCAAATATTCCTAAATTTCAACTTATTAATTTCTTAACCAAATTATAGATTTACATTGTGGTCATTGACTAAATATATACGTATATTTAAATACTGTTTATATAAATCTTAGAAATTCAAAGATAACTAAAAACTCAACCTATAACCATAAATTAATACCACCTCATATAATATTCTTTTATTAGTATCATGTAGAGGTTTAGTTTAACTCATTAATTCCTTCATATTATATTTTCTATAAGGTATTTTATTCCTTTTATTTATTTATTCGTATATATATATCCTTCCTATTATATTTCTCACAAGGAATGTTATTTCCTTTATCTATTTTATTGTATTTATTATATATATATATATATAATCTACATATATTAAGATTTATCCAGAACATTCTTCAAGAAATTCTATTGTATTTAATTATATTTAATATCTTTTAGACATATCCACAACTGATTTATGGTTTATAAAATGAAGTATTTCCCTTAGTTTTAGTTAAACATATTAGCTTCCATATTATATAATAAATAAAATGTAGTTTAGTTAAATCCTTGATTTAATATAAGTTTCTATTTTATTTCTCTCATATAAATATATGTAACAATTTTTACCCCACTTAAAGTTAATACCCAAAATATTTATAAACATACTGTATTAAATTTTAATTAGTCTTATTATATTTTCCCCAACCTATAAAGTTCAATAATCAACTACACTTTAATTTTTGATTACATTAAAACCATATATTATAAGTTATTCTTATGAAAAACTCATGAACACAATTTTTAAAACCTTTTACCATTGCCCAAAAATTCCCAAATTTAATATACAGTAACTATAACATTTTATACATATTATAAAAATTTTGTTTCATAAAAATATCTTTTTAATTTAACCAAATAATTCCAGAAAACCCGTAACTTGTAAAAATCATAACTTATGTTTAAAAACTCCAAAATCATAATAATTTACATCAAAATAAACTAGATTAAATAAGGAATCTATGGTTAAAATTTCAAGTCAAAATACCTTCGGGAAGATATTTAAATTAACCCAACAAGTTAAGGTATTATTCTGGAATTAATAAAACTCAAAACAACTTAATCTCCTCTGTTTTAATCTCGGCCGTCCGTCCCTATAATTCAGGATCGGACGGCCACTGAAACTTGAGTTCATCCCCAACCTTCAAACGAAACCCGAGTACTAAATCCACGATTTCTCTCAATCTACAGAACCAAATTGAGTGATTCTTGTTTCTATGGTTTTGAAATTCAATTACGGTTCTAATGATACCAATTTCCCCAATTATAATGCAGTATACAATGGTTTTCGAATTCAGTTTCGAAGTTAGGGTTCGTAAGGGGTTCCGAATTCGTTTCTCTCAAATTCACTCAATCTAAAGCGTAATTGATGCAATTGAATGATGTTTTTGACCGATAATGTAACATAGTTTAGCAAGGTTGAAGGAATTTGGATAAAACTCACCGGAGTTATGCGAATTGAGTGAATTCAATTCGAAAATCTGGAAAAGACTCGAACTTTAAACAGTTCGTGGTGCCAACTTTGAGGATCTATAACTAGCAGTACAAAACGAGTTAGATAATGAGTAAGGGCTCATTGGAAAGAAGAATTGTAGATCTACACAATGATAGCAAGCACTAATCCTAACTCGAACCATACAGAAAGATATTGAAGCTAGAAGTTGCGAGTTTACCTTACGTTTTCTGGAAAGAAAACTGTGATTTTATGCTGTGATGAATTCGAAACTTTAGACACCTCTCTCTTACAAACGGTTTGGAATTGGCTTTGGTCATCAACACGAAAGTTATAGAGGGATTAGAGCTCTTCAAAACGAGCTAAAGAACACGAAATTTGGATGCTAAACGAAGAAGTTATGACTAGTCGAAGTTACCTGATTCGAAAGGAGAAACTGGAATTTGCAGTTTCGGTTTTGCAAGGTGGCTACTTTGTATCAAATTTCCGGCTGATGTATAATGAGTTAGGGTATGTGTGAGTAATGGTTGGAAAGAGGATTCAAAGGAGAAGAGAATGCAAAAGACGGCATTGAAAAATATTGAGATATGAGTGAGATACAGCCGTCCAAAGTTAGGGCAAAATCACTGCTGGAAGTTCCGATTTTTAAGCTAAGTGTGGGCGGCCTGTGACTGGTTGACACGTGGCAGATTTCAAAGTTTTGACTCAAAACTTCAATCTAGCATAACTTTGGCTAGGATGATCCGTTTTTGACGTTCTTTTTATCGATCTTCATGGTTTTTCATAACCTATTTATTGGTATAGGTTTCATGGCCTGGTTTGACCATTCTCAAAAAGTCAACTCTAGCAAGGCTTAATAAGCTTTAAGGTTTCTAGAATTTTATATTGACTTTTATGTTTCAAAACAATGTTCCAACACTTCCTAAAATCTTTATAATATATTTGAAGTGTTTAATAATTTTCCCAAGATTTATTGACTTATAAATCTTATTATTAAATTCATAATACTATATAATAATGTATAATAATTAGGGTTAAATAGGAGAAAACCCCTAAATAAATCTCACAACCCCATATAATAATTTAATATTCATAATTCCATATAATAATTTAATATTCAGAATTCCATATAACAATTTAATACTTAATAGTATTATTAAAGGTTTAATAAAAGAAATCCCCTAAATTAATTTAAATTAATTTAGGGGTATTTCACCTTTGGATCCTGTGTCACTCTGGGACCATTTACGGATTGCTTCGTCATGCTGATAGCGGCATTGCTTCTTTGGACTGATGAGAATGTTATCCGAGACTCGGGCTCCTCGCTTCCTCTGGTCACCGGGTCGGACATTCATCATTGCCTGGGTTATTTTGTGAAGTTCATAATATCGAGAAGGGATATATGAAAGGCTCAGCGGGGGTGCCTAGGGTTTAATGATAGGGTTTACAAGCTTTTGGCTATGTGTTGCTGTACCTAGGTGCTTCGTCATTCCTGATAGTTGTGTATCCGTTCTTTGTTACTTTTCACAGGTCTAAGAGTAAACTTACAAATTATCTCCTTCGGTCAGAGTTATGCCGTCTTCCTCACCTTTGAATGTGGTCTCGCCGGAGTCGTGTAAAAATGACACGCTCGTTCACTCATGGTTTTCCCGCTCAAGACACTCTCGTGAATTTCACTCAGAGACTAGTTCACACGTTTAAACAAAAGATTCGAAGACAATGATTCTAAACTCAGATTGCCCCCAGTATTGATTTGGGGTTCGTGACAACAGTTTGATAGATGTGGGCCTTGAACCTCATTGGGGTTGTTTGGATATTATGTGGTGAGTTGTGTGGTTTGGTAAGGCATGCTCAAATTCAGAAACAAATAAAAGTCTTTGTGTTCCATTGTCGGGAAATAATTAATTCATGAACCATTCAAAAGAAACTTGTTGGAAACAAAACTTTTTTTTTGTGTTATCATTTAGACTTGAAAAAGTCATTCATTTGTGAACATGAGGGAGAAGATGATTCAACAAAATCGATGCTCCTTATTAGTGGTTTGAAAACGATCATTCTTTGAAAAATATGAGAGGTGCATTTGAAATATGAATGTTATGGCAGGTTATGCAGTAGAATGCATGGGAACCCTAAAATTTCTGTTGAATCCGAATCCTGCTGAACCATCTGAAGTGGCATGCTGAAGACTCGAGCTCTTGACCGCCGGGATGTCGCTAAGATGACCGTGACTGTCTTCTTCTTGGACTCCGTGTGGGCTCCGTGAAGAGTCTGAACTAGGAATGCCTATAGGTTGCGCACGAGGCACTTGGGCCTGAATGTGAGGTACATGGCTTGAAACGGTTTCAGGAATGTGGATTGGCACTCGGGCATGGATGATTTCATGGATGTGGATAGGCACTCGAGCCTGGATGAATTGAAAGTGAGGCACACAGGCCATAATGACTCATAAGTGGGTTGGCACTTGGGCCGGAATGTGTTGTGAGATTGTGGCACTTTGGCTGGATTGTTGTGAAGATGTGCCGCCTGGGCCGGAACGTTGGGAAGATGTGGCGCTTGGGCCAGAGTGTTCGAAAGTATGGTGCTTGGGCCAAAGAGTGTTTGAGGATGTGGCGCTTGGGCCTGAATGTGTTTGAGAACGTGGCACTTGGGCCGAAATGATTTGGGATTGTGGCGCTTGGGCCGGAAAGTGTTTGGGCTAGAAGTAAGACATATGGGCCTGAGGGACTTCTAGACTATAATGGATGTGGGCCTGAAGGCCCTTAATCTGGAAGTGATACATACAGGCTGAAGGAAGCCATATGAACTATGAATGGGCCACTGGGCCGAGAGAGAAACTTTGAAGTCTAAGACTTGTTTGACGTTCCTGTCGGGCCTTAAGGCCAGAAACTAGAATGAATGAGTTATGAACAATTATCTTGAATTCGAGTGAGTTGAAACCTAAACAAATGGTTCTGAGTGGGCCTAAAGGTATGACACCTAGATCTAAGACTTTGGGCCAGGGCTCGAACAAAAGGTTCACCTAGACTAGAATGGACCTTGGGCCGAAATGGAAAAGCCTGATTGATTTTCATGTCCTATGGACTGCTTTAGGTAGATTTGCTTTTCATGGGCCTAGAACTAAATTCATAATTCAAATTGGGCTGAAAGAGAAATCACCAAAGTCTAACTTTTGGGCCGAAGCCCAAATGACACACATATCAAAACAAACAGGGCCTCTGGGCCGCAAACAATAAAGCTGCCAAGTCAGGTTGGGTTGAGTTGATGTAGGAGAGGTTCATATCAGTTTCTAGGCTGGGTAGTGGGCCGATCATACAAGCAAACAAGGCCCACACAAATTCAACATGTCCTCACTAGACGTTCAAATCCAAACGGGTATGGATCGATCCGAAGAGATTCTTGGGGCACAGGCCTAGGTCACCACAAAGGAATAGGGCTTGCACGCTATTCTCTTTGGGCTTCCCCACTTTTTTCACATCACTGTTAAGTGTGCGTCTACGGACGGGTCTTTGAATGACCAAACATTGGGCTTGGTAAGGGCACTGCCAGGAAAATGCTTGGGGCTAAAGCCCAGGTATTAAGGGGATGTGGTTAGACGACATCCTCCTCTTTTCCCCCGCATATTCACATCACCTAAAAGGTGTGAGTCCCTGACAGGGGACCCTCAAAACGGGTCCCGGATGAAATCGGTTTAGATGGACCCTCGCTCTCATATGATGCAAGGGTGCAGAAAATTAAAGGGTGCACAAAGTGAACAAACAATGTAATAAAGCCATAAATAAACATTTTCGAGTTAAGCCCTCTTTCTTAAAATTAAAACAAGTTAAAATTAAGAAGTTTGTCCCTAGCAGAGTCGCCAGTCTGTGAGCCTCGATTTTAAACCCTATCCTATGTTGATTAAAGCTGATTAGGATCTAATCGGGTTTTAGGTCCACTTATAACCTAAGATTAATAACTATGTCATATAACAATAATTATTAAAACCTAAGCTAGCTCACTGGAACCTATTATGAGTCGCCACCTAATTTTGACCTAGATTAAATTAGGAAAGGAGAGTTCGGGTTCGGGGGCTTGATATTCGACTTAATTAGGGTTCAATTACTTTCATTACCCTTCCTAGGTCGTTTTTCCTCTACTTGGTTTATTTACGGCTTATTACGAGTCGTTTTAACCTAAGTGCGCAAGCTTCTATTTTTTTTGTGTTTTTTAGCACTTTTTTGACAGAAAACTAAAGTGGAAATTAAAATTACCTAAACTAGGGTTTCGGAGGCAGAATTAGGTCAAGTTTTGTTTCCGTCCGTGGCCACGGACCTAATGTCCGAGACCACGGACCCTAGTTAACCTATATGAAAATAAAAGTCGAATTAAACAGAAAACAGAAAATTGTAAAGTCCGGGGCCACGGACAGGCCGTCCGTGGGCCCGGACATTATTAGAAAAACCTAAATTTTTAAAATTAAAAAAAAACTCGCCACCGTCCGTGGGCGTCCGGGCTTACGGACAAGGAGTCCGGGACCCCGGACATGACGTCCGTGGGTGCGGACCGCCCTCGGACGGCGGCGTTAAGGCTGTTCCCGAAGGTGTTTTTGACTCAAATTTTATGGGTGTGTAGCCTGAAAGATGTAAAAGACGTTAGTGATTGAAAGTTTTAAATTTGAATTCGAATTAAGCACGAAACTTGGCAAACAAGTTATTGGACAGAAGCTTAATCAAACAGTAATACAGAAGCGTAAAAAGGTTAGTTTGAACCCAAAATTTGACAGAGAGTTAATAAGGTCGTGGGGAATCAGAAAAGTTGGATTGTAACCTGTTTTACCTTCGAATTCAAGATGATTCTTCACGTTGGGATTCTTCGGAGGCTCCGATGATGCCGGTTCCGGATTGAGTTCGACCCGGGCTTCTGGTTGTTGATTGTTGATGATGTTCTTCACGTTTTGGAGGTGGTTTGGTTGATGTTTGATGATTGTTGATGTGTTAGGAGTTGAAAAGTGTGTTTAGGTGGTGATTTCGAGAGATTTTTGATGTGATTTTGGTGCTTGGATGTGTAAAAACGTGAGGAGAATGAGACGGCTAGGTTTTCTGGTTGCTTAGGGTTCTTGAGGTTCTGATTTGATCATGGGATAAGGTTCCTTATATAGGCTTCCTTAAAGATAGAAAAATCCGGTAAAAACCGAGATTTACCGACGTTTTAGCTCAAGGGTTACCAAAAGGAATTTGATTATAAAATTTTACACATGGGTAAAGGATGATATTTCTGATTTTTCTAAAGTGGAATCGAATTTTTTGGATATTGGGATATTTTTAAATTCAATTTTCCGTCAGATTCAATCAGAAATTGCTAGAAAATTATTGGAAATTCGAAAAATCAAAATTCCAACGCCATTATGCTTCAAATATCATCCTTTATCATGGGTTAAAATTTCAAAGCATTTTGAATTGATTTGACCCTTATTTGGAGGAGAGAGAAAGCCTATAGGGGGTTTAGGAGCCTTGAAAAATTACGAAAATGCCCCTGGAGATGACTAAGCTGTCCCTAGTACTCTGAAACGTGCCGATCGAACTGGGAACTCTTGCTACTAGCCTATTAGTAGAGACTTTCTTCCGGGGGGGTTGAAATTTTGGGTATAACACCATCTTAGAATTTTAGGGTTGTAAAAGTATAAACATGTGGAATTTGTGTAAACGGCATGTATATTCATCAATGGAAAATATTTGTTCTGATTACAAACTTTGTTTTATGATGCTTATATAAAAAACAGAAGATATAAACTGTAACACCCCGTCCTGAGCCAGTCGTGGCTATCGCAAAACTTATCGACACCCATATGTTATCGCAGCGGAAATTAATGTACCCCGGACCTTGCTATGGTCTGATTAAAAGAAATAACCGAACTTAAATACTTAACATCATAAATCCCAAAATATAACCACATAATTCTCCACAAGTTTAAATATTAACAGACGGGTGCACAAGCGCAACCCATGCTCAAAATAAACCCGGCCTAAGTCTAACCACCCCTACTCTTAGGGTAGGTCTTCATAGGACGCTTACCTGCAAAATAAAAAGCAGCCCCCGAGGGGGTCAGCACCTTTGCTGGTACGATTCTCTTATGGCCCCCAAGCTAACCGGACTACGACGACTAATTGTCGATAGCATGGATATTGATTAGATACACAACATAAATGAGAAGTGCAATAAAACAACAATTCACAAATGAACAAATATAGTTCACACACAACGAACGACTTAAAAGCGTTCTCTTAGTAAGCGAGTTAACCAGTTAACTCCTCAAGTTCCAATTTCCTATTAACCTTAGTCCATCCTTATCATACCTCAATCTTAATCCTTATCTTAACCTCAGTATACAAACCGTTCTTTAAATAGAAATGGTTGTACCTGCTAACTGAGAAAAATTGTAGGGATAAAACTATATACAAAAGAACAAAATAATAAACTAATCCTACAACTCTACTACGGGTAGCAAAATAAAACCCGGTCGGAGTATAGTGTAAATATATTACGACCGAGAGTATCGTACCCAAGGGACTTATAGAAAATTAGTCCTAATCCGGTAATAACCTATTCTAAGACAAGGGGGGAAATTGAAATGTTTTCTAATCTAAATAAAACTAACTAAACTATGTGGTAATTACAATGAAATTATCCTTGATCCAGGGTGTGAAACCATCTAAGCATCAATATGAACTCTAAACATAAACACAGGCCTTCGAATTAACCAACAACTGAACACGACGGGTGTCCTGCCGGATACCACTTGCACGACATATTCAAAGACATTGAATATGCCGGACATTGGCCACCCGACAGTGCATCCGGCATAGTCATAATGCATATTCTTTCTCCAGTTTCCGAGTAGAAAACAGAAGACTCATCCCTATTAACAAATCGAGCATATATCATGCCGCGAAATGAACAAGGAAATGGAGGAAAATGGATTAATTCTCACTCTTACCACTAACCCTTAATTCATAAGAAGAAAGTAGGAAGATCATTAAGAGAGTCTAACCTATCTTACTTGGGACTTGTCTTCCACAAGTAAGAATTGCATGAAGAGAAAAAGAGATCAACCTATTCTCTTTCAATAAGAACCTTACTCTTAATAAACTTGAAAATTATATTAAAGAAATCATATTGTTTACAAGAAGGAATTCATCCCTAACCAAGAATAAGCAAGGAGTTCTACATCTCCATCCACACAACTACAAGAAGAGAATACAAAGGGGAGAAGGGAATGGTCATAGCCTTAACCCGACAGGATCTTCTTCTTCTTCTTCGCGTGGATGGAACTGTAGAAACTTCCTTGGACACCAACAATGGAGTGGGTGGAATTGGAGTTGTGAGTGGAGTGTATATGGGTGTTGAAGTGTGTCAAATTGCTGCCTTCCTCGGCCTATTTATAGGCATTAATTGTGTTTTTGCCGGGCGTCGTGCCGGGTCCCCAATAGCCGGCACACGTGTAAAATGCGCCCAACTATTAACGGTCGAAACCGTCAATTCCGCGCGAAACAGTGCCAATGCCGGGTAGGATATACCCGGCATCACACCCGGCAGCATCCTTTTCACCAACGGTCAATAACGGCCATCGTCTGGTCAACCGTGGCGACTCTTCACTTATGCCGGATGGGATCTACCCGGCATTTGGTCCGGCAAGGCCTCTTTTCTGTTCTGTGCTTATGCCGTGCAGAAACTACCCGGCATGGAGTCCGGCATCAACTGAACTTTTGCCTAGAAAATCATTCCTTGCACAGAAAACTCATAAAAACATAAATCTGTACAAATAATATACTTTAACACATAATGAGCATAAATGACATAAATATAACTTTATTTAGATGAATATAATACTAAATCTAGTGCGTAAAATATGATAAGTCCGCGGCTTATCAGTACCTTATCTCAATGTTGATTTTTGTCGGGTCAAAAGTAACCCTAGCCAATGAGCTATTAACTCCATTGGTCGAATAAACAACTCATCTTAATCTTAGGATTTAGGTGATCCTACCGCACCATCTTAATCTGCCCCCTATCTTGGACTGAAAATCCGAGGTAGCTGATAAGTGCAAAACATATAGACTTTTAGGGTTTAAATACCTTATGAATTGCAATATCTGAAACACATGTTTCCCACTTATTATACGTTTTTTCCTAAGATTTATGTTTTGATATGAACTAATGCATTTTATATGTTCAATGTAGGAAAAATCCATGTAATTAAGTATATTTACTCATGAGGATTCCAACACAACAAATGGGGATCAAATCGGAGCTAAAACGAACATTTTAGAGGGAATTGACCTTTGGTCCAGACCAGTGTCCGGATCAGCTGGTCTGGACCAACACATGCCAGCGCGCCATAAAGGGAAATCGACATGGTCCGGACCACACTGGTCCGGACAGTGGTCCAGACACACGTATTCTGCCAGCGTACAGAGCATGTCGATGGGTGTGAATTGGTTAAATAAAATATTTACCAATTCACACCGACACCCTCTTCATTTCTACCCCATTTTCACTATAAATAAACCTATAACCCCCCATTAAATCATATCTCACTCCACCCCCAAACTAATGCCATTTTTCCTCCATAAAATCTCCATTTTCTCTCCAAAAATCATACATCTCATCTACATAATCTCCACATAAATTCTCACTTCATCTCATCCCATAAAAACATTCCAATTCCATACCGTTGTTCTGTCCAACCTCTGTCCAAATATTAGCAGTTATAAAGGAGCTGAATTAATTATCTTTCCCAGATGATTTCTTTTACTTCTTATTCTGTCTTTTTAATTATGTTTGGCTAAGAGGATTTACTCCGGGTGAAGGTGTAATTATAGTTTGTATAATTATGTAATCTATATTTTTACCGGTTTAATTAAATAAAGTTTGTTATGATTAAAGCTTATCTCTCGCCTTTTTAATAAATCTCATGAATTTATTAAAATGCTTTACAAAGTCTATTTTGATCAGAGCAGTGATAAATAGACAGGTTAATTAATCGATAAATCTGTGGAAAACTTATTTTGATAAAATAAGTTAGTAATTTCAGATGCAAAATATAATTCCTCGCACTTAATCTGTTTACATGTGTTTTGCTCAAATCAAGATTAGATTGAGCATTTTCTGGTAAACGAATCTTTCAAGTCTAGGATTTAGTCTTTAAAGATAATAACAGGAATTTTTGCCAAGCTATTATAATTAACTGGTAGAGTTAGCATAATTAGTCAGATTATATAAACCTGAACCCGGAGTCCCGTTTAATATTATCTTCCACTCAGTTAATTTAATCTGTTATTTTACTTTACATAAACAAGTCAATTATCCCCCTTTTTTGTGACAAGCTTAGGTTCTATTTTATTTCGTTATAAGTCCCACGGTTTGACCCCGGCCGCTTCTGTTTTCTATACTACTGCGATCGGGTTTTGTTTGCAGCCCGAAGGATATTTGAGTTATTAATTTCTTTCTTAATTGTTTAAAATACACCAGTTCCAACCTCTCTCATTTTCTGTTCTGCAGTAGCTGAGTCAACATTCGACCCTAGGCAACAAGTCCGAAGACAAGTCCTTAAGCGGAGGTCGGATCTGATTCAGATACCGACCCCCTTTCCTTAACATACATGACCAAAGTCAGTCCCGGATTCCTCACTCCCCCTTAAGTTCCAGTTAGTGAAAATCTTATTAACTCAGTGCTAGTTAAACCTTCTCGGGTATTAACCAACCATTACTCAAATGTATATCTTTATCTCATTCCAAGTGTACTAACTTAGTTAGTAACTAACCTCAATCCAACTGTGTTAGTGTAATAAAAACACACACAATGAGCGCAATAAACCGGTTGCATGCTTTATCTTGTTTTAGTCATAGCAAGTAAACAGATAGCACACAAGCCGAGGGACACCTCGTTAGCAAGCAGGTCACAAGAAAACCATACCGTTCACTGTCGGTTGTCCCGGTTGTTTAATTCTCTTCTGAATCCAAACTCTCAAATCCTAAAACATCCATCCAACTTAGATTATTATTTACTTATACATGACTTAACTTACTTAACCCTTAATAATCCCCACCTAACACCTCTTAAGTTCTTACCACTTACCCTTACAAACTTAACCTTAAACATTTATACCGTTTATTTAACTTAATCTCTTAAATCCTCATATGCATACATCCTTAATCATCATTACCCTCTTAATGGCTTAATACTAATACCATTAAACATTCTTAAAAGTTCTTTCTTTTTTTGTCTTAAGGGTCGACCGACCCACCGACCGACCCAACCCCTTAGGTCGGTCCATTCCAGAAACTTTCTGGTCTCTAAAACTGTAACGCCCATATTTACAATAAATACAATGGAATAAAACTCTAATGGCGATTACAAATCATCGGGTTCCAAACACCCAGTACAAAACCTCACCAATTACTACTTACAAATGTTACAGTTTGAACACGAGAAAACAATGTAAATACAACTTAAAATAAACAAGGTAACTCTCCATAACTCCTAAATCCCATCCCAATCACTCAGACTCTTCATGGCCTCCTGTATGAACAATTTTGTACCTGCAAGATGAAACCAAGCAGCCCACCCCGGGAGGGGTGAGTCAGTTCCCAGGAATGGAACTGGTACAATTCTCCAAAACAATAAATTAAAACATAGTTCTTCAAATGAGACAGTAACATGAAAACAAACTCTTGAAAGTAAAGCAGAGAACAAGCACTTCAAAACAATCAAGTTATAGAGAAAAGAGAACAAGGCAACGATAGAGATAAAGAACTTCCAAACCAAGTCATCCACTTAAGAAGTCACACCATGTAGTTAGTAAGCATCCATTGTTGATGTTAGAACCAATTCTGGTTAAGAAGAGAAAGACTCAGGTAGTCACAAAGGACCAGGAATGAAAAGGTAGATCCAAGAACCAACAACTCAAGAGTGGAATAAAACCAACTGGGAGAGATGGCCCCAGCTGCCAGATATAAATGTCCATATGGACGAGAGATATACAACCCCCTGCTGTCAGATATAAATGTCCTTGTGGACGAGGGATATACAGCCCCCTGCTGTCAGATATAAATGTCCTGGTGGACGAGGGATATACAACCCCCTGCTGTCAGATATAAATGTCCTTGTGGACGAGGGATATACAGCCCCCTGTTGTTACCGGTGAAGACGCGCGCACATCACAATAAAAGACTTAGCTCATGGATGAAACGATATCCAGAGTCAAAGGAAGAATTTACCAAGATTGACATTTCCTAAATTCCCACTAGATCATTAACTACACCAGAGCAATACCAAAACACTCAGTCCTACAGAGTGCAGAAGTGGAAACCCTAGGCAGTTAATGTCTAATGAAACAACCAGATAGAAGGAACCAATAACCATGTAAGTTTCACATTCAAGGCTCAGTTAGTCACATCAAGCTGAGTTAGCCACATAAACAGTTTCCTTTTGAAATTCCTCTAAACTCAGTTAGCGTTTTTTGAAAACGTCTCATAAGTCGGTCAGTAAAAGTATCGGAATACGAGAAATCGTACCTGGATAACGCTGTAGCAGTTCTAGTCAACTTACGCAAACAATCAACAGTACTCTGAAGAATATTAAAGGTAGTCTATCATCAATCACTTGTAGCCTATGTTAAGCTTAAATAAACTTCTCACTCTTATTTCTAAGTCTCAATTAAATGTTACGTATAACCTTCGACTTATCTTAAAATGTCAATAATAACTCTTAAGCTCAATACCCTTACTCTTAATTTAGAATAACGTTGTAGCATGACCCATGATAGGTTTGTCTTAGAATACTATATTATTATCTCACAATGTAACGATTATTCATTCTTATCAACATCTACTAGCTAACCTATTATGATTAACTCTTCCCCCTTAACTTAATTAAGATCTATAACCTGTATATTGGAATCATAGTCTTGTAGATGCATTTCATTATAACTTAATTGATCTTAGAATTCAGAGACAACTACTAGACTCAATTATTTTATCTTTACTTTAGAATGACTTAATATTATAACCATTTAATTATCTTGTCTTATGATGTTCAATTACTTTCCATCCTGAAACAACTATATTTTAATTAACTCAAACCCTTCCAACTCTTATACTTAGTATTCGCAATGTATATTATTCGCTTAATTATTACCTATATAATAAGGTGTTTTAAGATAACCCTTTTTATGTGTCCTTACTTACATTTTAATTTCCTAAATATTTAATTTTTACACACATTCTCTCTATAGATTAAGTATAATCCTTTTGTACTAAATTTTAATAAACTTATGTCTTAAATACATTTTATATTATTTACAAAACCAAAGGTTTCAAAGGAATAACTTAATAAATTAATTCCCTTTACTATGTTTTAGGATAAGTATTATGTCTTAACATAAGGTGAAAATTTAACTAAGAAGTAAATTCTCATTCATAAGAGAAATTGTCAATTATCTAGTAAGATCATCTATTCTGAAAAATCCTCATACCTTATATTCAAATGACCTTTTAATATTTTTAGTGTTATAAGGTAAACCAATATAATCTCTTACGTAACTTGGTTTAATCTAATTAAAGGTTCAAAGGTTTTAAGTACCTAATTCCTATTTACAAACCTCTTATAAGTTCCAACTAATAAATAGATCCCTTATTTATAAACTCCCATTCCGCATTTTGGTAATTAATGTTATAAATGTATTTTATATGGCTCAACCAATTCTAAGAACTCAAGGAATATTATTTAGACTAACTCCCTATTCATATTTAACATAGTTTTATATCTTAACCCCTTTAATGATTTTACCTTAAAACATTAAGTTATTACTCAATGTTATGAAATGATTAAATCTAGCCTTATTAATCCACTTCACATTTAGATGTAAAACTATTTCATTTATTTTATTATTAATTATATATTAAGATCTATTTGTGTAACATTTTATGTAATCAAATTACAAATTTTCCCCAAGTCTTAACCTATTTATTACTTAACCCAATTACAAATTTACATTCTTGTCATTGACAAATAATATTATATATATGTATTTAATTATGATTTATTTAAATCCTAGAAATTCGAAGGTAACTCAAAACTCAATTTCATAACCCCGAGTTAATACCACCTCATATATTATTCTTTCATTAGTATTATGTAGAGGTTTAGTTAAACTTATTTATTCCTTCGTATTATATTTTCTATAAGGTATTTCATTTCTTTTATTTATGTTTAATGTATATATATATACTAGGATTTATTCAAAACATCCTTTATGTAGTTTTATTGTATTTAATTATCTCTATTAACTTTTACACAAATCCACATCCAATATATGGTTTATAAAATAAAGTATTTCCCCTAGCTTCAATTAAGTATATTAACTTCCACATTATATAATAACTAAAAATGTAGACTGGTGAAATTCTTTGATTCAACATAAGTTTCTATTTTATTCCTCTCACATAAATATATGTATATATATATATATATATATATATATATAAAAGTATATAATTTTTACTTCACTTAAATGTTTATACCCAAAATAGTCATTAACATACTGTTATTAAATGTTAATTTAGTCTTATCATATTATCCCACCCTATAAAGTTTATTAATAAACTATACTTTAATTTTTGTTACATTAAAAACCGTATATTATAAGATAATCTTATGAAAATTTCATAAACACATTTTTTAGACCCATTTACCCTTGTCCAAAAATTCCCAAATTTAATATATAGTAACTATAATATTTTAGACATATTATAAAAATTTTATTTCATAAAAAATATCTTTTTAAATTATCCAAATAATTCCATAATACTCAGAACTTGTAAAAATTATAACTTACGTTTAAAAACTCAAAACCCATATTAATGTATATCAAAATAACCTAGATTTTATAAGAAATCTATGGTTAAAATTTCGTGTCAAAATACATTAGGGAAGGCCATTAAATAAATCCAACAAGTTAGGGTTTAATTCTGAAATTAATAAAGCTGAAAACAATTAAATCTATCCACGTTTTAATCTCGGCCGTCCGTTTCTATAACCTACGATCAGACGGCCGATATTCCCCGAGTTCATCAGCGAATTCCCAAACCACCGCGATAGAGATTCCTCGATTTCTCCCAACTCACAAAACTAAATTGACTGATTTTGTTTCATTGGATTCGAAACCTTCTTGCGGTCCCAATGGTACCAAATTTACGATCTAAGGTGCACGAATTCACAAAAATGATTTTGGATTCGAAGTTAGGGTTCTTTCGGGTTTCCAAATTCAATTCAAACAAATTCTCTCAATCTAACGCGTAATAGATGAAATTGAAACATGGGTTTGTCCTATAATGTAAGGGCTAATGACAATAACGGGACAATTTGATTGGAAACTCACCGAAGAAGCACCAACGATGGAATTCAATTTTGGTTTTCCGGAAAAAGTTTGAACTTGGGCCTGTTCGAGGAGCTAACTTTGAGGATCTATAAAATAAGTTCTAGATCGAATTAGGCCATGTTCTTGGGCTTAATCGAAAGAGGAGATATAGCTCTAGAGATTGCTAGCAGGAACTTACTCTAACTCGCAGTACATAAGAAGAAATCTAAACCGAAAGTTACAAGTTTATACCTTGCGTTTTTCTTATGATTTTATGTGAAGATGAATCGGAAACTTTAGACGTCTAGCTCTCCCAATTGGTTACGAACCAGCCTTGGTAATTAACATGAAAGTTGTAGAGGGATTAGAGATCTTCAAAACAAGCTATAGAACTTGGATTTTCGTTCACAAACGAAGAAGTTATGATCAAACGAAGTTTACCTGATTTCGGAAAAATCTGGAAATCTGGGTTCCGGTTTCGTAGGGTGGCTACTTTGGATCGAATTTGCAGTCGATGTAGAATGATTTAGGTTGCGTATGCGTTACGGTTGGAAAGAGAATGTGTAGGAGAAGACAACAAAGAAAACGGCGCTAAAAAACTCCCAAAGATGAGTGATATATCGCTGTTTAAAGTTAGGACAAAAACACTGATGGAAGTTAAGATACTTAGCGATTTTTGTGCTAAGTACCGGCGACCCGTGTGGTCTTGACACGTGGCACTTTTCAAAATTTGGCTCTAAACTTCATTCTATCATAACTTTGGCTAGGATGATCCATTTTCGACGTTCTTTTTATCGATCTTCAGGGTTTTCCATAACCTATTTATTGGTATAGGTTTCATGGGATGGTTTGACCATTCTCAAAAAGTCAACCCTAGTAAGGCTTAAGAAGCTTTAGGGTTTCTAGAATTTTATATTGACTTTTATGCTTCAAATCAATACTCCAAATATTTATAAAATCTTTATAATATAATTGCAGTGCATAGGAATTTTTCCAAGATTTATTGACTTATAAATCTTGTTATTAAATTCATAATACCATATAATAAATTAAATTAAATTGTATTATTATTATTTAGAATTTAATATAAGAAGTCCCCTAAATAATTTTTAAATAATACCATATACTAATTTAGTGTTTAATAATATTATTTAGGGTTTTTATAAAAGAAATCCCCTAAATTAATTTAAATTAATTTAGGGGTATTTCAGTAGATCCCCTTAAAAGAAACTTCGACCCGAAGTTTAGAATCAACTAACAGTTACTCACACCGCTTCAGTGTGCTGACCAACTTCCATACCAATTCTTTATTCCATACATTCCCATTTCCAAATTCCACGGGTTTTAATAAAAGAAATCCCCTAAATTAATTTAGATTAATTTAGGGGTATTTCAGTAGATCCCCCTTAAAAGAAACTTTGTCCCGAAGTTTAAAATTATCTACCAACTACTCACACCCTTTCAGGTGTGCGGGTAAACTAAGCACCAAGTTATATTACCAGCTCTAAAATGCATATCAAATAATCAAACCACTCAAGGATATTCATCCAATAACAATTCCAATCACAATTTCCATTCCATCATTCCCCATCCTTAAATAAGGATCCATTCCACTCAAGATCAACCATTAACCAAACCAAAATGTCTCATAATTAGCATCCAGTTGATGCAAGATGTAAATGTCATTAACCACCACTCAGGATACATTATCCAACAAGGTTATTTCAAAAACCAATCACAACAATATGCATGGACCATACTAAACTTCCAAACATTTAGTTTCTGTTTTCTTTAATTACATGATGTTTATTTTAAACACCACATTCCAGGAATTCAACACCTTATTATCAAGCTTTGTTGTGAATTTAATTGCATTGTTGATTTTATCCATGATCGTTGTATATGTATGTATTTCTTGATTGTTATGTGTCTGCATTTGTGTACACATGGTCTAACCATCATCCCAAAATTCAGTTGGTCACTCTTGTTAAATATACTTTACGGGTTAATTGACTAGATAGTCAACATAGTATTTATTTCAATCATGGTTGTTTTATTGGACATAACCTTTTTGGTTTAGCACTCCTCATTTAAAGTTTACTGTTTGTTACTCATAATTTTCTTTATTTAAGACATTACGTGAAGTTTGAATTTCTACTTTTGGTTCATTATCTAGTGCACAATATCACTCGTTGTTATTCTGGCTTGATTGTAATTAAATCTTTTAGTGTTCCCAACACATTTTCCTAACTCACTTTGCCTCTCTATTGGCAAAACAAAGTTTAGGATTCACCATACATATATTAGGTTAAGTTTTGAAAAAGAGAAGAACTTAGGTTATATTTATATATTACTAAAATAGTATTTTAGTTCACTCTTTATTCAATTAGGTATTGCAAGTAATAGGTATCAAAATCTTTAAATCATGTGATTTGGAAACTATTATTGCATAAAAAGGAAATTTCATTAAGATGTGATGTAATTATCTAAATTCTATCTTACTACAACATTTCTCCAGAGCATTTTATAACTTAAAGTCTTTTAATTGTCATGGCTTGAAAATTCATGAGCTTATTTAAAATAGTTTCATACTGTGTATCATTTTTTTTAACGCAATTAAGTTTTTCATGGAACATTGTACGGTTTTATAACTTAATATACGTAAATATGCCCTTTATGTTATTTTAACACATCAATTATCTTAACAAGTTATAAGTCATTTGTAACATACTAGAGTAGTTTAAAAATAATATTTCAACTCATGTAATAATCCTAGATAATCTTTCAAAATTATATTCAAAGGTTTATTAGCCAACTATACGTTAAAAATTTATATTATATACCTTTTAAGTTTGTTTCTTGAGATTCATTTATATAAAAATATATTTTCTATGACTTTTCCAGTTTCAAATTGTTTTCTTTTTTTTTATAATCAACCATAGTATTTTAAACGGTCATTAAGTATTTACTTCATAAAATTTACTTATTATATATTTATATAATTTCCCACGAGGTAGAGCTTTAAAAAGTTCTTATTATTCAAAATATAGCTCCAAAATCTGATTTCCTTTATCTTAAAATTGATTTCCAAGGTAGGAACTCTATTTGTAAAATTTTAAGTGTATTCCTCTAATCATTAAATCTTAGTACTCTCCTAGATAATGGTGGCTTCCCTTAAATATCACTCTTAGTGTGACATCTAAAATTTTATATAGGTATAATGTTAAACCTTCATTTAAACATGAGAATTTCTAATCTTTAAGTAACCCTCAAACTTTTTACTAAGATGCTACTACTCCTTTTTTCAATCCTCACCCATGTATTTAAGGATCAATGATATTTAGCTTAGTAGTATTTACTCTTCTCTTCACTCAATCTTTACGTAACTTCTTTAATGGTTTTTATATTCCCAAGGGGTAGATGTTGTACCTTGGAGTACCCAAATTTAAATCCCCTTCCTCCATATATAGGTATTTTTCACCAAAGGTTTAACTCAATAAACCCTTTACATATATGAATTTTAATATTGGATCTTAAGATACAAATTTTGAATTGTACATTGTGGCTTGTAATGAAATATGTCTAGCTCAAGATTTCATGATGGTAACGTCTTACCACCAATCCTCCTCAAGTTCAACACAATCCATCACTTGCGTAGAAGATTATTTACGGTTAGATGACAAGGCTTGTCTAGCCCCTAAACTTCCAGAAGTGGGTGTGCACCCCCCACTACTTTCGGCCTAGGAGTTCGTCGCACCAGGCATTTCCCGTAGGGTGTTAGGTTTAGGTGTTTTCTTTCTAAAGTTAACTTAGAGTTTTAGTATAGTTTATAGGTTCAGATGTTGATCTTTTCTAATATGCTACTAGCTCTTGTTAGCTTAATAATTTTTTAGACTTAAGATTTATCTTAAACATTATCTTTAGGTAATAATTTGTACCAAGTAGTTCTTGAGATTTATTTTCAAGCTATAAAGAAATTAAAATGCTTATCACCTAGTTATTCAAAGCTCCATTTGTATACTATTTTCAACCAAAGGTATTCTTTAAAGTACTAGGAACATGTGTACTAGCTTTTAAAGGAGTGCATTTTTTTTAGCAATGTATTCTCCATAAGTAGGCTTTTGAAAAATAGCTTAATATATGATTTATCCCAACTAAAATCTTATCATACCCAATATACGATATTCCAAACTTATATTTTTACTGTAGTTTTATGTTTGAACGGTATAACAGCACACCATTCTCAATAGACATTCATAGAAAAAAATGTATAAAGGAATCATTCACAATTCCAAGAGGGGTTAGTAGTCATGCCTTACTGGAATCCTCACTTCCCAGTTCTACCCCAATTCCCCAGTTTTAAGTGCACCATATTATAAGTATTTCACTCGGCTTGTTTTTCTCGGGTCCAGAGCGTAACTACACTCTGATACCATTTTCTGTAACGCCCCTATTTACAATAAATACAGCAGAATAAAACTCTAATGGCGATTATAGATCATCGGGTTCCAAACACCCGGTACAAAACCTCACCAATTACTACTTACAAATGTTACAGTCTGAACACGAGAAAACAATGTAAATATAACTTAAAATAAACAAGGTAACTCTCCATAACTCCTAAATCCCATCCCAATGACTCATACTTTTCATGGCCACCTGTATGAACAATCTTGTACCTGCAAGATGAAACCAAGCAGCCCACCCCGGGAGGGGTGAGTCAGTTCCCTGGAATGGAACTGGTACAATTCTCCAAAACAATAAATTAAAACATAGTTCTTCAAATGAGACAGTAACATGAAAACAAACTCTTGAAAGTAAAGCAGAGAAAAAGCACTTCAAAACAATCAAGTTATAGGGAAAAGAGAACAAGGCAAAGATAGAGATAAAGAACTTTCAAACCTAGTCATCCACTTAAGAAGTCACACCATATAGTTAGTAAGCATCCATTGTTGATGTTAGAACCAATTCTGGTTAAGAAGAGAAAGACTCAGGTAGTCAAAAAGGACCAGGAATGAAAAGGTAGATCCAAGAACCAACAACTCAAGAGTGGAATAAAACCAACTAGGAGAGATGGCCCCCGCCGCCAGATATAAATGTCCATATGGACGAGGGATATACAACCCCCTGCTGTCAGATATAAATGTCCTTGTGGACGAGGGATATACAACCCCCTGTTGTCAGATATAAATGTCCTGGTGGACGAGGGATATACAGCCCCCTGCTGTCAGATATAAATGTCCTTGTGGACGAGGGATATACATCCCCCTGCTGTTACTGGTGAAGACACGCGCACATCACAATAAAAGACTCAGCTCATGGATGAAACGTTATCCAGAGTCAAAGGAAGAATTTACCAAGATTGACATTTTCCAAATTCCCACTAGATCATTAACTACACCAGAGCAATACCAAAACACTCAGTCCTACAGAGTGCAGAAGCGGAAACCCTAGGCAGTTAATGTCTAATGAAACAACCAGATAGAAGGAACCAATAACCATGTAAGTTTCACATTCAAGGCTCAGTTAGTCACAACACGCTGAGTTAGCCACACAAACAGTTTCCTTTTGAAATTCCTTTAAACTCAGTTAGCGTTTTTTGAAAACGTCTCATTAGTTGGTCAATAAAAGTATCGGAGTACGAGAAATCGTACTTGGATAACGCTGTAGCAGTTCTAGTCAACTTGCGCAAACAATCAACAGTACTCTGAAGAATATTAAAGGTAGTCTATCATCAATCACTTGTAGCCTACGTTAAGCTTAAATAAACTCCTCACTCTAATTTCTAAGTCGCAATTAAATGTTACGTATAACCTTCGACTTATCTTAGAATGTCAATAATAAATCTTAAGCTCAATACCCTTACTCTTAATTTAGAATAACGTCGTAGCATAACCCATGATAGGTTTGTCTTAGAATACTATATTATTATCTCACAATGTAACGATTATTCATTCTTATCAACATCTACTAGCTAACCTATTATGATTAACTCTTCCCCTTAACTTAATTAAGATCTACAACCTGTATATTGGAATCATAGTGTTGTAGATGCATTTCATTATAACTTAATTGATCTTAGAATTCAGAGACAACTACTAGACTCAATTATTTTATCTTTACTTTAGAATGACTTAATATTATAACCATTTAATTATCTTGTCTTAAGATGTTCAATTACTTTCCATCCTGAAACAACTTTATTTTAATTAACTCAAACCCTTCCAACTCTTATACTTAGTATTCGCAAAGTATATTATTCGCTTAATTATTACCTATATAATAAGGTGTTTTAAGATAACCCTTTTTATGTGTCCTTTCTTACATTTTAATTTCCTAAATATTTAATTTTTACACACATTATCTCTATAGAGTAAGTATAATCCTTTTGTACTAAATTTTAATAAACTTATGTCTTAAATACATTTTATATTATTTACAAAACCAAAGGTTTTAAAGGAATAACTTAATAAATTAATTCCCTTTACTATGTTTTAGGATAAGTATTATGTCTTAACATAAGGTGAAAATTTAACTAAGAAGTAAATTCTCATTCATAAGAGAAATTGTCAATTATCTAGTAAGATCGTCTATTCTGAAAAATCCTCATACCTTATATTCAAATGACCTTTTAATATTTTTAATGTTATAAGGTAAACCAATATAATCTCTTACGTAACTTAGTTTCATCTAATTAAAGGTTCAAAGGTTTTAAGTATTCTTATTTACAAACCTCTTATAAGTTCCAACTAATAAATAGATCCCTTATTTATAAACTCTCATTCCGCATTTTTGGTAATTAATGTTATAAATGTATTTTCTATGGCTCAACCAATTCTAAGAACTCAAGGATTATTATTTAGACTAACTCCCTAGTGATATTTAACATAGTTTTATATCTTAACCCCTTTAATGATTTTACCTTAAAACATTAAGTTATTACTCACTATTATAAATGTGATGAAATGATTAAATCTAGCTTTATTAATCCATTTCACATTTAGATGTAAAACTATTTCATTTATTTATTATTAATTATATATTAAGATCTATTTGTGTACCATTTTATGTAATCAAATTACAAATTTTCCCTAAGTCTTAACTTATTTATTACTTAACCCAATTACAAATTTACATTCTTGTCATTGACAAATAATATTATATATGTATTTAATTATGATTTATTTAAATCCTAGAAATTCGAAGGTAACTCAAAACTCAATTTCATAACCCCAATTTAATACCACCTCATATAATATTCTTTCATTAGTATTATGTAGAGGTTTAGTTGAACTTATTTATTCCTTCGTATTATATTTTCTATAAGGTATTTCATTTCTTTTATTTATGTTTAATGTATATATATACGAGGATTTATTCAAAACATTCTTTATGTAGTTTTATTGTATTTAATTATCTCTATTAACTTTTACACAAATCCATATCCAATATATGGTTTATAAAATAAATTATTTCCCCTAGCTTCAATTAAGTATATTAACTTCCACATTATATAATAAATAAAAATGTAGACTGGTGAAATTCCTTGATTCAACATAAGTTTCTATTTTATTCCTCTCACAGATCATCCTTGAGAGTAACAGTAATTCTAGTCTTACAAACTAATGAGTGAGGAGAGGAGAGGTCGCGTGAGATCGCAGAGACGACGGCGAAGCAGGTTGTCTGTACATTTTTCAAAGAGAATGTGGAGACGTCGACGCCCCAGTTGTTGCACTCAGAGTTTTTACTTCAGGGGAAGATCCCAGAGGAGTTTCCCCAGGAGAAAGGCATGGTCTCGGAGGCGGTCAAGTAGGCCGCGCCACCCAGGTAGTAGACGGAGGGTTGCAAGCCCTTTCCCCAGGCGAAGTCACGCATCAACGAGGTCCCATCCAAGGAGACGGTCTAGGTCAGTAGGGGTGTGTCGGAGTTCTGGCTCACAGAAACGCTTAAGCGGCCTCAAGGTAGGAGTGGGTGACGATGGAAGAGCAAGTGGTCCTGGAGGGGGAGGATGCACCCTGTTTGTCGATAGCATTTGCAGGGAGGCGGATGAGAAAGCAATTAGGTGGCTGTTGCGGATGGGTAGTGACGTTGTCGATATATTTTTATCTAGAAAGAGACGCCGGAACAACCCTCTGGCGTTCGCCCTGGTTAAACTCAGTAGTCCAGCTAGGGTGGAAGAGGCGGTGGAAAAGCTCCACGGTCGGTTATTTCTGAGTTGCAGAATCTTTGCGTGCAGGGCTGAATACCCATTTATTAACCATCGTAAGAGACCACCCAGAGAGGGGAATAAGCGTGCAATGTCGTCAGTGACAGGAGCGCCTGATTCCAAGGGTGAAAGTCTGTCCCCATTTGATCTGGGACGGTCGTCAGTTCGGATTGATCCAAGGGCAGAGTCTACGCAGTTTGTTAATCGGGAAGCTAATGACCGTCAGTTGATTAGCTCTGGTATGCTCGAGGTGATTGTGGACGCTTCATGTCCCAAAATTGAAATCAGACGCAGTATTCTCGAGGGTGAGTCCAAGCGACGTGTTGTTGTTCGTGTGTGTGTCTGGGATGAGAAGAGTCGTGACGCTGTTGTTGATGAGGTGGTGTTAGGGAATGGAGTTTCTGCGGCGCAGGTCAGCTCTGGGACAAATAACGACGCTTTGGAAAAGGACAGTGTGTGTGGCGAAAGTTTCAATGTGACTCAGGGTGGGCCAGAGTCGGTTGGAGGAGGAGCACCGTACTGGGCCTGGAGCGGATCTTTTCCTATCTCGGGATGGACGTATCCTATTTACGGGTACTGGCCCAATCACCCGATGCATGGCTTGAACCAATATGGGCTGTGGGGCCAGAGTTATTGGTGGGATGGTGGCTGGTATAATCCGACTGCACCAGGAGGGAACGGGCTTCCACATGGTGGTAATTTTGGTTCTGCCCCAATTCCGAGTTTGGTGACTGTTCCCAGATGTGATTCGCGAGCCGTTAACATGGGGAATCTTGATAGAGTGCCAATTTCTATTCAGAAGCCGTTGGGTTGTAAGGTGGATGATCTTGATCCTATAGCGGACGTAATGGCAAGGATTGGCTGGGTGGAGACGTTGGATGATAGTAAAGAATGTGGAATGTCTATTAGTCATGAAGTCTTTGAAGTTGAGCATAGGTTCGGCAGTGTTAGGGTAGCCGTAGGCGTTAATCCGATGGACCAAGGTATTGATGGTCCTATACTTGAGCAGATGGATGAGGGAGGGGACGGCGATGCCCTTCAGAGCCTGTTCGAAGACCCGGAATTTCCCCCGGGCTTTGAGCCTGGAGTAAAGTCTTTTGGGCCGGTGGTGGACCCTGAAGAGGAGTTCGTCAAGGAAGAAGCAATGCAGACCCTTAAGCTTGCTAAAGATCTTGGGTGTCAGGTCTTGGACGAGGGTCGGGCCTTAAGTAATCTCGAAGACATCATCCGCGATCAAAGAAAGTGCGCTCGTAAGAGATGTCAGGAGTCTAAGGGTGAAGTAGGAGTGGATTCTGACAATTGTTCGAGGACCTCTTATAAATCTAGTTCTAGGAGGGAGGTAGGGATAAAGAAACACGTTTTGGGCTTTAGCAAATTCTCTCGTGCTAGTAAGGTTGCTAGTAGAGGCAAGCATAGATCAGGAGCCAAATGTTAAGGGCATGGGGTTCCTTTTATAGGTTGGAGGGTAGCTATTGAGAGGTATGGATGATATTGTTTATCGCTTTTTTGTCTGTGGTCCTACCAACCCGTGTTTGCGGTGTAATTGGCCTGGTGCCATAATTATCAAAAAATAAATAAATATATATATAAGTATATAATTTTTACTTCACTTAAAAGTTTATACCCAAAATATTCATTAACATACTGTTATTAAATGTTAATTTAGTCTTATCATATTATCCCACCCTATAAAGTTATTAATAAACTATACTTTAATTTTTGTTACATTAAAAACCGTATATTATAAGATAATCTTATGAAAATTTCATAAACACAATTTTTAGACCCATTTACCCTTGTCCAAAAATTCCCAAATTTAATATATAGTAACTATAATATTTTAGACATATTATAAATTTTTATTTCATAAAAATATCTTTTTTAAATTATCCAAAAAATTCCATAATACTCAGAACTTGTAAAAATTATAACTTAAGTTTAAAAACTCAAAACCCATATTAATGTATATCAAAATAAACTAGTTTTTATAAGGAATCTATGGTTAAAATTTCGTGTCAAAATACATTAGGGAAGGCCATTAAATAAATCCAACAAGTTAGGGTTTAATTCTGAAATTAATAAAACTGAAAACAATTAAATCTATCCACGTTTTAATCTTGGTCATCCGTTTCTATAACCTACGATCGGACGGCCGATATTCCCCGAGTTCATCAGCGAATTCCCAAACCACTGCGATAGAGATTCGTTGATTTCTCCCAACTCACAGAACTAAATTGACTGATTTTTGTTTCATTGGATTCGAAATCTTCTTACGGTCCCAATGGTACCAAATTTACGATCTAAGGTGCACGAATTCGCAAAAACGATTCTGGGTTCGAAGTTAGGGTTCTTTCGGGTTTCCGAATTCGATTCTAACAAATTCTCTCAATCTAACGCGTAATAGATGAAATTCAAACATGGGTTTGACCGATAATGTAAAGGTTAATGAAAATAACGGGACAATTTGATCAGAAACTCACCGGAGAAGGACCAACGATGGAATTCAATTTTGGTTTTCCGGAAAAAGTTCGAACTTGGGCCTGTTCGAGGAGCTAACTTTGAGGATCTATAAAATAAGTTCTAGATCGAATTAGGCCATGTTCTTGGGTTTAATTGAAAGAGGAGATATAACTCTAGAGATTGATAGCAAGAACTTACTCTAACTCGCAGTACACAGGAAGAAATCTAAACCGAAAGTTACGAGTTTATACCTTGCATTTTTCTTATGATTTTATGTGAAGATGAATTGGAAACTTTAGACGCCTCGCTCTCCCAATTGGTTACGAACCATATTGGGATATTGGATCATCAGTTTATATATATTAGCCCATTTGTCAATAGGCCCATTAGTGTTAATTGTATAATTAGCCATATTATCTTCTTCTTTTATCTTTTAGTTTCTTTCTTTATCTTTCAGTTAGTTAAGATACATTAGTTAGTATATATACTTGTATTAACACCCATCTATGGTATGAATGAGATATCAATAAAATCAATCCCTCTTAATTCTTTACTATTCCAAGATGGTATCAGGGCGGAGGCAAATTACATAATTTTCTCACGTTTCCACAACTAAGCAACTATGGCTACTGGCGACAAGGGAATCAAAGAAGCAGTATCAAACCCAGCAAACACAAATACAATCGACATCAATGACCCTTTGTGTAACACCCCTCTCAAATAAGCATATAAAAGTCTCTCACGTCAACAGATAATAAGGCGTCTTACAGCGGAAGTAAACAACGACACTAAACTTACTCGGGTGTCACCTGCCGTTACTCGCCTATACGAGTAACGAAGCAGAACTAAATACAACAGCTAGAATACACATCACTACTAAACCACTGTGATAACGAGATATCCCTATACATCATACTAAGTCCACATCCATAACAGTAGACAAGTGAGCATCTATTTCAAATCCCAGATACATACAATATTATCATCATACATCTACAACCTGATATCATTATACACTAAATTCCTTACGCAGAAATTGAAGTAATCCTATCTACCATGTTCCCGCACTTCGGCTTCGACGAAGATCAACAACCTGCGTAATAAGTGTAGTCTCAGCGATAGACGCTGAGTATGCCGGATCTGGACCCTATTGGTCACTTGCCATTTTTAACCGTCTTGATAATAGATTGATTTCATGCTTTGTCATTTTACATATATAATAGATACTGTAACAACATGCATGATCATGTAATCATTCATCCAATCACAACAGTCACTTATATACATATACCACAATCACACATCGTACAATGCGACGGCATTAGTAATTCATATGTCGTATTTTATCATCATCATGTATTATAACATTCGGCCCCCCGGGCCTTCACATATTAATTGTTTTAGTTAGCACTGTCGGGCGTCAATTAGGACAACCCGAAATATTCACTTGGACAGTAGTCCCACGTACACACAAGGTGACATATTAATTGTTTTAGTTAGCACTGTCGGGCGTCAATTAGGACAACCCGAAATATATTCACTTGGACAGTAGTCCCACGTACACACAAGGTGCTCACTGCCCTGATCATCCGAAGACTCTGGGACTAATTCACTTTGCCTTTGTAAAGGCGTCCATTTAGGTGGCCAAGGGCCTGGTGCCAACGGTAGCACACTCCGCCTGACGATCTATCTAGGCTCGATCAGGATTAACTAGGGAAAACCCGATACGGGATATCCCAAGAGATCTCTACGCGCGACCAGCAGCCAGTGACTGTTTGGATTAAGGTACATCATCACATTCATTCACACTCCACTGTTAGCTTTGTTAGTTAGATAGTCAGTTATAGTCTTAGTTATGGAATACATCACTTAATTGTTGGCTGCCCTATGGGTCTTACGCATGCCTAGAATTATTCTAGGTAACATTCACGTTCGAGTCAAAGCTCTAGAGACCGACAATGTCGTGTCCCGTTCCTAAGTATTTTACTTAGGTTATAACTACATACTTGTAATACTTAGCGTATTAGGTCAGACAACAGTGGTCACACACATTTCGCATATGTAGTTTTATATAAGTCGATCTATAGTCGACGTAGTATTAGTCCCGTAGGACGTTCGTGCATAAATAAATAATGCAGTGAACATAACTACACATCACACACATAAATCACATACATACATTCACACAAGTTATTTATCAAACAAATCCGAGCCCGAGGAATTCCTCAGGACAACCCGGATCAAATCCCTTTACATACAGTACACCGTGGACTAAGGATGTGCAATGTGAATCTCTAAGCTTCTCGAGCGCGCACGTCCGACAGGCGGTCTAACAATACGAAGAATACTAAATGTCAATCCACATGACAATACAATCCGGTATTTCCGAATAACGCCCGTAACCCCGGTTTTACACCCCCGGACTTTCAACTGTTAATAGGTAAGGTATCTTTATCCTTAAAAACTCTTTACTCGTAGTATGTGTTAATATACGGTTTACGAGGACGTCGGTTTTTATTCGAACATCGTGGTTAACGTTTTTGAACGTAGGAATTATATTTCCTATCCCACAGTATTTTGTAAACGTTACGCCCGATACAAAATTGTTCGTTCCCGTATCATTACTCCAGTTACATCGCATGCATGGGTATTGTTATAACCTTTAGTTGCATGCCATGCAACGTTAATTTATTTTACGTAGTATTTTACTATTCTTTAATATACCCTATATTATACAATTTCCCAATTACATAACAACTTGTATTCATTTGTAACCTTATGGCATTATAGTATATATTTATACTTATAAGTTGACATTTATTATCTACAATTATATGGTCTGTAAACCATATTATTTATGCATGTCACTTGCGCCAATATTCATGCGTGTATATATACCTTGTTTTCTCAATGTAATAAGGAACTTTACATTATGTACATGTTAATCCTTATGCAAGGTTTATTTAAACCATTTCAAAAATCATATATTAACCATAGTGTTTATGTCATTGTTTACTATAGTTTATATCTTCATTTTTGGTTTATGAATATGCATGTGCCAACATGTATAGTTTTATACACTATACTTTTGACCACATATTATTATCTTGTGTTGTGTTTATATCATGATGCCATATGGTATGATATTTTATATGTCATTTAACTTTATAACATATAGTTGATAATTACATATATGTACCGAGAATAGTGTATACATATAATACACTTACACTTCTTTATTCTCTTAATTTTCATTAACCACAATATCCCCGCATGATTTAATACCATGTTAATCTCTTAACGATATACTTCTTATAATTTAGCAAAATGTCACATTATAATATTGTAACTTTACATTACAAACTGTTTACTTATTCCAAACCAACCATTATAGTTTTCGGGATCTTCATACTTTCCCCACTTAATTTTTGATTAATTACCATTTCAACCCAAATGTCATATTTGTTACATTTAACACCTTACTTGATTTATAACTTAAGGTTTTCGATATTGTAGTATACCCATATATATACGTATTTGCTAATTTTCGAACAGCCCTTTATCTTTATTAAACCTCATTTCCAACCCATAGTTTTCGGTAATTACAATGTAGCCCCATAAGTTTCATAATTGTTATAATTTAATACTTAAACTATATACTATAATCCTTAATTAATTAAATCATTAAAAACTAACCCAAAAATTCTTTTAATTTATGAACAGACCCCTAAGGTCTTATTATTCATATTTCAACTCTATAATTTTCGGTAACTACATAAACACCACAAATTAAAGGTTTTATCATTTCTATTTTTTTTAAAAAAACTTAATACTTCATTAAATTATTAAATAAATTTATTTCTTCTAACTTGGTCAAACATCATGTGGTCAAGTTTGATCACCCAAATACCTCTTTGACCATTATTTTCTATAATTGCAAAAGTACCCTTTTTATTTCTCTAGTTTAGCATTTCACACTTTAATCTCATAAAATGGTATTTTTATATTTTCTAAAATCCTTAAAATACTCTCTCGGTTTTATTTGGACTTTATCCTTCTATTTATTTACTAAATTCCATTTTGACTCCAAGTATGATATTTTTTTTTATTTACGTACTTAGAAAGTCTATTTAAATTATAATATTATACTTGGTTTAAGTAGCATTATATAACTCCTATAATCACTTTAAGAATTAATGATCAATATTTAGAGCTCAAAATAAGCCTAACAAAATGGCCTTATTATTATAACATTATATTAATCTTTACATAACACTAAAATGTCCCAAAACAATCTTATAACTCTTTTTTATATATACAGAATTATTAGCTAGCTCTCTAAATTCTTTTTCCTCCACCATCACTCATATAATTTACTTTAATAAGCCTTTAATACCTAGTCTCACCAACCTACACTTAGTTACTAATTTCCTACGCAAATGTTAGCATCTAAACAACCTACATACACTTATAGCTTGCCCTGTTCTGTACCGTTTTGTATACCACTCTCTCCCTGTTATTTTCTTTTCGTTTCCAGCATATGAAATGACTCAACTAGTCATTGATATTTAAGCTTACCAACCCAGCACACCTCCATTATTTCTACACATTCCCATGGCTTAGCGACATACGTTATACATAAAAATTTCGCTAATTGCAAAGGGATCCATATCATCACTTACACTACCGGTTATGTACAGATTTTGCAAGTTAATTCCTTGCGGTTGTTTCCTTCCGTTCTAACCTGTGATTTAGTTTAAATCAGTCATTAGTAGTTAGGCTTATTAACCCAGTAAGTATTTATTATTGCTATGCATTAGTGTTGCTTTCACAACAATTTCTTACTCTATTTTGTCGGTCCCCTTAATACATGTTATACTAACGTAGTCCTAAGGTGCTAAAATAAATTCTAGGCATAAATACCTTGGTAAAATCTCAAGGGCTGTTTGCACCAACTTCCCAGCCAAAGTAGACTCTTCCTCTCTCGGCTGTACATAGTGTATATATCATGCGTTAGTTTTTCTTTCTGTTGCTTAGGAATTTTTTTTTTCTCCACGTAAAACACTAACATAGCCCTTAATATATATTAGCCGTATACCTCCCAAAGCTTGGTATTAACCATGGACTTCAGCCCCCAAGTCACGGTAAGCTGTGGATGATAATGAACCAAACCGCAGCACATATATACATACAGAATAAGGTCCCATTAGTAGTTGTTTTAAGTCATAGTTTTATGGGGTTTATGACATGCGTTTTAGAGCTTAAAAGAGATGTCTTACCTTGGTATTTGGGAGGGTTTTCAGGCAGGATTCTGGTCATCTACATCAAGGAAGACAGTTTCAGATTTGCAGCATTGAACAAGGGGAAAATAATTAAGTCCCATAACAGCCAAGGTAGCATGTTAGTTGTTACCTTGTCTTTGGCTCCATCAATGGAGTTTTTGGAGCAGTTTGGGGGATGATTTTCGGTTCAGTATAGGCTGTAACACAACTCCATTTGAGCGTGGGAAAGATTAAGAGAAAGTGTGGAGTGAGTGAGTTTTCTTTTTCAGTCATGAATATATATCAAAGAGAAGGCGAGTTGCTGTGTACCTTCTTTACTTGTTTATGCTGACTTTCTGTCCTTGTTTTGCAGCCTCAAGTGGCCCTTGTTTCTGGTTTTCCAGCAAGGAAGAAGGGGAAGTAGTTAATGTATGTAAGCTGAGTACTTTCAGGTGTTGGAAGGATGGTAAGAACACTAAGCTCCCGTGTCTGTTTATTGGTGTTGTATGCTACCAAGAGCAGGAGGAAAGTATGGGATTTTACTGCAGTGGATTGGAGGCCTTTACGTAGAGGAATGGAGGTGGAAATGGTGCTGTCGCTGTTTGTTGTTAATCACTTAGGCTGGTTTGGTTGTTGTATTTAATAGCTGGGACAGGGGTGTTCTACATTCAGATGGAGCAGGAAAAATTGTTGTTGTTCTGTCAACCATGGCGGTGGAGGAAGGAAAGGAATAAGAAGCCTGTTGTTGCAGGTTGGGCTATTTGTTACGGTTGGAAGAAAGGAAAAAGGGGTTACTGAGAGAGAGAGAGTCTTCTGGTTGAACATGGGCAAGTTGTGAAAATTTCCATGCGTGAGTATTTGAAGGGAAAGAAGAGTCTTCCAAAGCAGCTAGCTAGTAGAATATGTGGTACTTATCTCTTCTTTTCTCCTAGATTGCTTTTGGGTGTGGTTACCTATGTGCACAGCCGGCTAGAGTGGAAAGGAGATGGGTCTTGCCAGTTGTATTTTTCCAAGGAAAGGTGATGGGAGTGATGGGTGTTTGTACCTCCTAGCTTTGTTTAGTGTTTAAGTACATAGTCCTTGTTTTTTTTTCTCCACTTCTAGCACTTGATTGTTTCCTTATCTCCATGTCAGTAACAATCACACCAAAGGCTGGAATGGTGTTAGCCGAGAGACAAGGAGGGGGAAAGGAAGTCAAGTGGTACAAGCATGTAGCCATTATATATTTTTTTCTTCTTGCTAGGAGTGTGCGGAGAATGAGTATGGATAGAAGGATATTATTTTTTTTGATCTTTGTACATTAATGCAACATTAATGTTATAGTTTAATGTTAATGTATCTAGGTGACTGGTTATGTATTAGGTGATACATGTATCATTTCATGTTTTAAGTGTGTATAAACAAGCATTTGTTATATTTACATTTTTATTTGAGTATGTATTTTACTCCTTGTAATTATATCACTTATTTTGTGACATTGTTATTTTCATTAGCACATTACATGTTGTTTTGTTTTTTTTTGTTATACGTACAACGTTATAATATTGTAACGTTATGTATATGTACGTATATGTGTACGTGACCGTATTAATATGTAACGTCGTCATATTTTCGGACACGTATATGCTCGTACAAATTTTTAATTGCTCGTTCGCTCACAAGTAGTTACGTGTTCTTAATAATGTACGCATTATTATTTAGGCCATAATTTAATTGGTTATATGTTTAATCCTTATTTAATTAAGTAGGGGTATTTCAATCTACCCCCCTTAAAAAGACTTCGTCCCGAAGCCGCTTTACTTAATTAGGTGTATTAATAACTACCCATATAATCCCATAATGAATATCTATGTGATATTTCATTTAAGCATATCGTGTTGTGCTAATACCGCACATAGCCCTCAATTGTGGCGTTAATTCGAACATATATGGATATAGGCGATCCATCAGCACCATCATTTCCTATCAGTTCTACCAACCGTGACAACCTCCCCGAGGTGTCATACCATATCATCGTTCCACATTTCGTATCTAATTATTCGTTTCGTATGTAAGCGCTACCCTAAGTAATCGATCTACAAGGTACAACGATATATATATCACAGTATCATAAAGAAAGTACTACACCTGGGTGTAAACACGCCATTTAGTATTTCATAAAATTCATACATACAAGTGCACATCTCACACAAACAAATCAACCACGTACGCCCCGCGTACCAAACAACACCGACAAAATGAACAAACAACATTGTGTGCCTCGCATACCCACAAACATACCAACAACCAACATCGTATGCCCCGTGTACACACCAACTATTGTATGCCCCGCATACGAAATAACAGAATTCAGTGCAAACATGTGCACAGCCAAAGAGGCTCTACCCCCCCTTAAAAAGGGTTACGCCCCCGTACCCCACAAGTATTCGACAGCCGCTCCACAAGGAGCGCTGGATACTTGGTTCTCATAGAGTTCTCTAACTCCTATGTGGTGTTTTCACCTTTGGAGTAGATTATTCTCATATCAGAGAGACGGGTATAACTCTAGCCCCTTCGGCTCTTAAATATATATATAAAGGGTGAGGCACTTATTTGTGCTCTCTTCCAAGTTCATTCTAATGGGCCCACTCGCTCTGTATGAGGTGCAGACCCATGAACATAGGCTCAATTCCTCTTTTCATTACTGTGTATCCTCTTATTTGGATCACTAGCATACATTCGTGTGTCTTTTCCCACTGATATTCCGTTTGCGGTATAATATGACATTGGCTCTTGTTAGTACTTGGTGCTCTTTGCACTTGTCTTTGTAATACCAAGACGTACCAGCCTACATGTCCACGTAGTTGATGATTGTCATCCGTGTCTCCTGGTGGTTTTGTTCCAGAGTAATACACTGTTGTAGTTCTTTGATACACACTCTTGTTGATATCCATTGCATCTTTCTGTATTTCTACTAGATTAATAACTGCACAAGTGCAATACCAAAACACTCAGTCCTACAGAGTGCAGAGGCGTAAACTCTTAGCAGCTAATATCTAAAGAGTCAAACAGATAAGATGAGTGAATCATCATGTGAGTGGTACATTCCAAGTCCATTATTCCTTCTTAGGGTATCTGCTAGCATTTAGCTTGTCTCTCATCATTGCGTAGTCACACGTTTATGTTCACATCATTTGGTAGATTTCCTCTGGATTGCAAGAACTTGCATGATCCTTATGAGGGTTCTACGTATTATTCGTCCATATAGTGGTTTCTTGTTTCTGTCATCTGCCTCGTCATCTTCGAAGGGTCTCCTTGTCTTCACTGTGTATCGACCGCTATTCTGTGTTGTAGGTTCTTGGTTTCTCTAGCCCGTTGGTTAACTGCGGCTCTTCTCGTCCATCTTCGAGGTAATCTGCATCACTGTCCGTAGTACGGAGTTGACTACTTCTCGTGTTCCTAACACCACTTGTCTACATGCATGGGGTACCGTACTGATACATTACTACTTACCTGACTAATCTATAAATAAGTCTGTCAGGCCCACATGCTCCGATCGGAGTGCGGTCGTCCCATGTCTCGTTTAGTAAACTGGTAGCGTCCGTCACACGACTATGGTGAAGTATTCTATTGTCAATCTCCCTTTTGATGGATGTCCTTGTGGTAGTTTGATGTTGATTGATCCGCATTGTTGGTTATCTTGTCGTAGATTCTAATGTTCTAGCAGTATGGTGGTAAGGTGGTTGGAACATTATTTTTGTTCCCTGGACTCATGTCCTTAGTAACATATTAGTGGTAGCACTTGGTTGCTAACCAGTTGAACGTTAAACATTGATTCGTCTGTATGGTTGTAATCGTTTATGTAATATTGGTGCTGAGGTAGCAATGTCAGTTCTCTTATCTTGATTTTCATGGGTACTACACAATTATTTCCTCCAGGTTTAATCATTATCATATCTTACCTATGCTTTCCGATACGGCGTAGGGTAAGTCCTCATACTTGGGTATTTACATTTGTTCCCTCTCCCGTTTAATTGGGTGTATTGTAGATTGCATGATTGTTTGAGCAACTTGGCTCTTCATCTTTCCAACTATTCTCATTGATGGTACTGCATCCTCAAAGGGTATGCTATTTCTCATAAGATTAGGTTTGTCCATTAGGACTAAACATTTATCGCTATTAGTGATTAGCATTACAAGCTGGTATATACTCCAGGTATTCAGCTAGTAAGTAATGTCTTTGTTGTTACTTATTGTTTAGTGCTAGTTACTTGTAACTGCAGTTATTTATATTTCAGGTGCGCGGTATGGCGCCTGTTAGTAATTCATCATTGTTATTCACATTGCTTATGGTATGTACCATAGCTCCCTTGTTTCATTATATTAACTTTGATCTTGCTATTTTAGTAATATACCTGGAAAGGTAATTGGAGTCGGTGTTCCCGGTCTCCTGAGCTTCTGCCTCTTATTTGTACATTAGGTATGTGCTTATTTACGCTATTTAGCGTTTGGTTTGTGTGTTCTGTAATACTGATTTAGGTGGTTGTCATTGATTCAATTTACACATTCATTCATCACTGACAGTCGTCACAGTAGTAAACGACATGTCTTTAACATATATTGATACTTATCATTTTCCTTACATGGCGGGACGCCAATGGGGTAGCCATTCTTTTACTTAGGACTTGTTTCATAATCGGTATGATATTGATAATACATATAGAACTTAATCTTGACGTTGATCACTATTAATTGTACATAACAGTATATGGCACTCCTTGGTAAGGTGGTGCTCAGACGTGGTAATTATTCATGCGTTCAGTGTTGATTCGCGTTCATTGTTGCGAAGGTATTGGTAATGTCCGTATTACGGTAGAATTGTTCTTTTCACTCTTGGTCCCTCTGTGGACTGATACGTTTTACCAACTCTCTTGTGTTCATCACAGGTTGGCGTATACGTACATGTAGTTAGTGAACTATAAGTTACATTTATTACAAGGTTAAAATGTTATAACGTATGATATGTATAACATTTTACTAAATATGTGGCAATACTGCAATAATGGAAAAATATCAGGAGTTGATGGAAACTAGAATTTTGATGTATATGCCTTTCGGCAATAATATAGCTTTTATTATCGGTATGGGTTATATTATTTAATGAGGAAATGGAGTTTATAAACTAAGGTTAGTATAAAATGGACCTTAGGAGTTATAAATATATGTCCTGAAATGTGACAAGATATTAAGATGAAGTTCTTAACATAAATTGCATAATGTAATGCAATGATTCAAATAATCATCTTACATTAAGATGATGAGGAAAAATGTGACATATAATCTAGGGGGATTTATCATGAAGTATGAATATAAGTGTATATATATGTGGCGCGCACGCATATGTGAATAAATATAGATATTGAGCGTACGATATAGTTGGAAACTATATGGTAGTGACTGTTATACGATCGTATTCCCTTCGTAATTTTTTTATTTTGTATGGTTTAATATATGCAACGTAAATCGTTAGTCACAAATTTCCTTATTTAATATCTCATTGCTACATTGTTGCCAGTTGTTTGTAACTGGTATGTTGTTTTGTTTATCCTAACTATAATTAATTGTGGCAACTTGTGAAGAGTCTCAGGAGTCATCCGACCCTGGTGTGATCAGCACCAGTGTTGGACTAACCTTCCACCCCAATTTGTGGTTGGTTTTCCCTTGATCCCCGGGAATCAGGTTTCACCGTCCACTTCCAATCAGCCATGAATGCCTTGATAATAAATTATGTTATCTTGGCTCTTAGCCTGTGTCATGCATTCGTCTCGTTTAGTAGTTATAATTTGTTATGGGCTGGTGTGCCCCTTTTATTGCGTTAACCGGACTCGTCGGTCCGTTCAGAGGTTGTAGGCCTCGTATCTTAGTGGTATATTGTAACAATTGTAGTTATGTAGTTTGTACTAGAGGTGTACAATTGTTTGGTGATTGTTGGTAGCCATGTGTCGTACCATGGGTCTACGCAGTTTACAGTATTCGTTTGTACGATAATAGCAGTGGTAACTGCAGTAGTAGTAATTGTTTGCAGCATTTAGTAGCAAGTGCGCGGGGTAGACAAAATTACTGGTACATTGTTTAAATTAGCGCTTGCAGTGGCAAGCGCACCATGCAAGTAGAGTTTTTGGTTCCCGATTTGTTCGCCTTACTGTTGCATGGGTTGTTTAGGTACCATTAGAATGATTTTTCATGAATAAGACGGTATTTGGATTTGGGAATTTTTTTTTTTCTGACCACATTGTCATTAGAATAATCAAGCCATCCTCACATTATATTTATAATAGCGTAACGTTTGGACTTTGTCCCTACAGGTACCGCCACGACAGGGTCCTAGTGTCACTGTAGTTGTGTGTACACAAGTTAGGATTGAAGTTTGAACATAACAGAGACGGTATCTTACAAAGTTCCTCCACGTTCTCAAGATAATTTCTTTTTACAGTTTGGTGGTTAAGGTCCCATTACGGGCGTCGTCTCGCGGAGTTCATGGTGCTCCCGGTCGCTTGCCCTGCTGTTCTTGGGTGTCCCTTTCCACGACTTATAGTAGTAGTGGCGCTCGCCTCTGGCAGTGCCTATTGATACGGCGCTTGGTCGTCAATGAGGTTATGAGATTGAGGTTGTATTAGTGTTACAGGAGCAGGAATTAATCATTCACTGCGAGAGTGTTTAGACAGTCTGTTGGGCTTGGTAGCCCTTTTCCCTATATTCGGGGATTATATTTCTTAGTTGTATTATACTCATTGGGTTGTGGCGGGAGGGGTATTGTCGGCGGTAGTTCGTACTGGACTTCCACATGAAAGCGGACTGTCACCAATGTACTCATGACATTTGTGTCTCCTCCTGGCTGAGCTCTCAGCTGGACCTTAACAGGGGTAATATTCCCGGGTCTTTATGCCCTTGGCCAGCTTCCTGGCTCACACCACCACTAGATGTCGGTATTACCGTTCGTCTCCTCAATAATACACCATAATACGATCAACTCATTTGTGTGCCCCAGGGGCTACACTTGCAGGCCAAAGGCTCTGCCAACACGTAATTTCATTAAGACACAGACGTTTCGTACCTCACAGACGTTTCCCAAGTTTCCCAAATCCTAAGCTCACTGTCTTAACCTCGTATCTCGTCATCAGAGCGGTACTCCGCTCTGATACCACTTTTGTAACACCCCTCTCAAATAAGCATATAAAAGTCTCTCACGTCAACAGATAATAAGGCGTCTTACAGCGGAAGTAAACAACGACACTAAACTTACTCGGGTGTCACCTGCCGTTACTCGCCTATACGAGTAACGAAGCAGAACTAAATACAACAGCTAGAATACACATCACTACTAAACCACTGTGATAACGAGATATCCCTATACATCATACTAAGTCCACATCCATAACAGTAGACAAGTGAGCATCTATTTCAAATCCCAGATACATACAATATTATCATCATACATCTACAACCTGATATCATTATACACTAAATTCCTTACGCAGAAATTGAAGTAATCCTATCTACCATGTTCCCGCACTTCGGCTTCGACGAAGATCAACAACCTGCGTAATAAGTGTAGTCTCAGCGATAGACGCTGAGTATGCCGGATCTGGACCCTATTGGTCACTTGCCATTTTTAACCGTCTTGATAATAGATTGATTTCATGCTTTGTCATTTACATATATAATAGATACTGTAACAACATGCATGATCATGTAATCATTCATCCAATCACAACAGTCACTTATATACATATACCACAATCACACATCGTACAATGCGACGGCATTAGTAATTCATATGTCGTATTTTATCATCATCATGTATTATAACATTCGGCCCCCGGGCCTTCACATATTAATTGTTTTAGTTAGCACTGTCGGGCGTCAATTAGGACAACCCGAATATTCACTTGGACAGTAGTCCCACGTACACACAAGGTGACATATTAATTGTTTTAGTTAGCACTGTCGGGCGTCAATTAGGACAACCCGAAATATATTCACTTGGACAGTAGTCCCACGTACACACAAGGTGCTCACTGCCCTGATCATCCGAAGACTCTGGGACTAATTCACTTTGCCTTGTAAAGGCGTCCATTTAGGTGGCCAAGGGCCTGGTGCCAACGGTAGCACACTCCGCCTGACGATCTATCTAGGCTCGATCAGGATTAACTAGGGAAAACCGATACGGGATATCCCAAGAGATCTCTACGCGCGACCAGCAGCCAGTGACTGTCTGGATTAAGGTACATCATCACATTCATTCACACTCCACTGTTAGCTTTGTTAGTTAGATAGTCAGTTATAGTCTTAGTTATGGAATACATCACTTAATTGTTGGCTGCCCTATGGGTCTTACGCATGCCTAGAATTATTCTAGGTAACATTCACGTTCGAGTCAAAGCTCTAGAGACCGACAATGTCGTGTCCCGTTCCTAAGTATTTTACTTAGGTTATAACTACATACTTGTAATACTTAGCGTATTAGGTCAGACAACAGTGGTCACAACACACATTTCGCATATGTAGTTTTATATAAGTCGATCTATAGTCGACGTAGTATTAGTCCCGTAGGACGTTCGTGCATAAATAAATAATGCAGTGAACATAACTACACATCACACACATAAATCACATACATACATTCACACAAGTTATTTATCAAACAAATCCGAGCCCGAGGAATTCCTCAGGACAACCGGATCAAATCCCTTTACATACAGTACACGTGGACTAAGGATGGCAATGTGAATCTCTAAGCCTCTCGAGCGCGCACGTCCGACAGGCGGTCTAACAATACGAAGAATACTAAATGTCAATCCACATGACAATACAATCCGGTATTTCCGAATGACGCCCGTAACCCCGGTTTTACACCCCCGGACTTTCAACTGTTAATAGGTAAGGTATCTTTATCCTTAAAAACTCTTTACTCGTAGTATGTGTTAATATACGGTTTACGAGGACGTCGGTTTTTATTCGAACATCGTGGTTAACGTTTTTAACGTAGGAATTATATTCCTATCCCACAGATTTTGTAAACGTTACGCCCGATACAAAATTGTTCGTTCCCGTATCATTACTCCAGTTACATCGCATGCATGGGTATTGTTATACCTTTAGTTGCATGCCATGCAACGTTAATTTATTTTACGTAGTATTTTACTATTCTTTAATATACCCTATATTATACAATTTCCCAATTACATAACAACTTGTATTCATTTGTAACCTTATGGCATTATAGTATATATTTATACTTATAAGTTGACATTTATTATCTACAATTATATGGTCTGTAAACCATATTATTTATGCATGTCACTTGCGCCAATATTCATGCGTGTATATATACCTTGTTTTCTCAATGTAATAAGGAACTTTACATTATGTACATGTTAATCCTTATGCAAGGTTTATTTAAACCATTTCAAAAATCATATATTAACCATAGTGTTTATGTCATTGTTTACTATAGTTTATATCTTCATTTTTGGTTTATGAATATGTGCATGTGCCAACATGTATAGTTTTATACACTATACTTTTGACCACATATTATTATCTTGTGTTGTGTTTATATCATGATGCCATATGGTATGATATTTTATATGTCATTTAACTTTATAACATATAGTTGATAATTACATATATGTACCGAGAATAGTGTATACATATAATACACTTACACTTCTTTATTCCCTTAATTTTCATTAACCACAATATCCCCGCATGATTTAATACCATGTTAATCTCTTAACGATATACTTCTTATAATTTAGCAAAATGTCACATTATAATATTGTAACTTTACATTACAAACTGTTTACTTATTCCAAACCAACCATTATAGTTTCGGGATCTTCATACTTCCCCACTTAATTTTTGATTAATTACCATTTCAACCCAAATGTCATATTTGTTACATTAACACCTTACTTGATTTATAACTTAAGGTTTTCGATATTGTAGTATACCCATATATATACGTATTTGCTAATTTTCGAACAGCCCTTATCTTTATTAAACCTCATTTCCAACCCATAGTTTTCGGTAATTACAATGTAGCCCCATAAGTTTCATAATTGTTATAATTTAATACTTAAACTATATACTATAATCCTTAATTAATTAAATCATTAAAAACTAACCCAAAAATTCTTTTAATTTATGAACAGACCCCTAAGGTCTTATTATTCATATTTCAACTCTATAATTTTCGGTAACTACATAAACACCACAAATTAAAGGTTTTATCATTTCTATTTTTTTTTAAAAAAACTTAATACTTCATTAAATTATTAAATAAATTTATTTATTCTTCTAACTTGGTCAAACATCATGTGGTCAAGTTTGATCACCCAAATACCTCTTTGACCATTATTTTCTATAATTGCAAAAGTACCCTTTTTATTCTCTAGTTTAGCATTTCACACTTTAATCTCATAAAATGGTATTTTTATATTTTCTAAAATCCATAAAATACTCTCTCGGTTTTATTTGGACTTTACCCTTTTATTTATTTACTAATTTCATTTTGACTCCAAGTATGATATTTTTTTTTATTTACGTACTTAGAAAGTCTATTTAAATTATAATATTATACTTGGTTTAAGTAGCATTATATAATTCCTATAATCACTTTAAGAATTAATGATCAATATTTAGAGCCCAAAAATAAGCCTAACAAAATGGCCTTATTAATATAACATTATATTAATCTTTACATAACACTAAAATGTCCCAAAACAATCTTATAACTCTTTTTATATATACAGAATTATTAGCTAGCTCTCTAAATTCTTTTTCCTCCACCATCACTCATATAATTTACTTTAATAAGCCTTTAATACCTAGTCTCACCAACCTACACTTAGTTACTAATTTCCTACGCAAATGTTAGCATCTAAACAACCTACATACACTTATAGTTTGCCCTGTTCTGTACCGTTTTGTGTACCACTCTCTCCTATTATTTTCTTTTCGTTTCCAGCATATGAAATGACTCAACTAGTCATTGATATTTAAGCTTACCAACCCAGCACACCTCCATTATTTCTACACATTCCCATGGCTTAGCGACATACGTTATACATAAAAATTTCGCTAATTGCAAAGGGATCCATATCATCACTTACACTACCGGTTATGTACAGATTTTGCAAGTTAATTCCTTGCGGTTGTTTCCTTCCGTTTTAACCTGTGATTTAGTTTAAATCAGTCATTAGTAGTTAGGCTTATTAACCCAGTAAGTATTTATTATTGCTATGCATTAGTGTTGCTTTCACAACAAATTTCTTACTCTATATTGTCGGTCCCCTTAATACATATTATACTAACATAGTCCTAAGGTGCTAAAATAAATTCTAGGCATAAATACCTTGGTAAAATCTCAAGGGCTGTTTGCACCAACTTCCCAGCCAAAGTAGACTCTTCCTCTCTCGGCTGTACATAGTGTATATATCATGCGTTAGTTTTTCTTTCTTTTGCTTAGGAATTTTTTTTCCACGTAAAACACTAACATAGCCCTTAATATATATTAGCCTTATACCTCCCAAAGCTTGGTATTAACCATGGACTTCAGCCCCCAAGTCACGGTAAGCTGTGGATGATAATGAACCAAACCGCAGCACATATATACATACAGAATAAGGTCCCATTAGTAGTTGTTTTAAGTCATAGTTTTATGGGGTTTATGACATGCGTTTTAGAGCTTAAAGAGATGTCTTACCTTGGTATTTGGGAGGGTTTTCAGGCAGGATTCTGGTCATCTACATCAAGGAAGACAGTTTCAGAATTGCAGCATTGAACAAGGGGAAAATAAGTCCCATAACAGCCAAGGTAGCATGTTAGTTGTTACCTTGTCTTTGGCTCCATCAATGGAGTTTTGGAGCAGTTTGGGGGATGATTTTCGGTTCAGTATAGGCTGTAACACAACTCCATTTGAGCGTGGGAAAGATGAGAAAGTGTGGATGGAGTGAGTTTTCTTTTTCAGTCATGAATATATATAAAAAAGAAGGCGTGTTGCTGTGTACCTTCTTTACTTGTTTATGCTGACTTTCTGTCCTTGTTTTGCAGCCTCAAGTGGCCCTTGTTTCTGGTTTTCCAGCAAGGAAGAAGGGGAAGTAGTTAATGTATGTAAGCTGAGTACTTTCAGGTGTTGGAAGGATGGTAAGAACACTAAGCTCCCGTGTCTGTTTATTGGTGTTATATGCTACCAAGAGCAGGAGGAAAGTATGGGATTTTACTGCAGTGGATTGGAGGCCTTTACGTAGAGGAATGGAGGTGGAAATGGTGCTGTCGCTGTTTGTTGTTAATCACTTAGGCTGGTTCTGGTTGTTGTATTTAATAGCTGGGACAGGGTGTGTTCTACATTCAGATGGAGCAGGAAAAATTGTTGCTGTTCTGTCAACCGTGGCGGTGGAGGAAGGAAAGAAATAAGAAGCTTGTTGCAGGCTGGGCTATTTGTGACGGTTGGAAGAAAGGAAAAGGGATTACTGAGAGAGAGGGAGCCTTCTGGTTGAACATGGGCAAGTTGTGAAAATTTCCATGCGTGAGTATTTGAAGGGAAAGAAGAGTCTTCCAAAGCAGCTAGCTAGTAGAATATGTGGTACTTATCTCTTCTTTTCTCCTAGATTGCTTTTGGGTGTGGTTACCTATGTGCACAGCCGGCTAGAGTGGAAAGGAGATGGGTCTTGCCAGTTGTATTTTTCCAAGGAAAGGTGATGGGAGTGATGGGTGTGTTTGTACCTCCTAGCTTTGTTTAGTGTTTAAGTACATAGTCCTTGTTTTTTTATTCTCCACTTCTAGCACTTGATTGTTTCCTTATCTCCATGTCAGTAACAATCACACCAAAGGCTGGAATGGTGTTAGCCGAGAGACAGGGAGGGGGAAAGGAAGTCAAGTGGTACAAGCATGTAGCCATTAATATTTTTTCTTGCTAGGAGTGTGCGGAGAATGAGTATGGATAGAAGGATATTATTTTTTTTGATCTTTGTACATTAACGCAACATTAATGTTATAGTTTAATGTTAATGTGTCCAGGTGACTGGTTATGTATTAGGTGATACATGTATCATTTCATGTTTTAAGTGTGTAAAAACAAGCATTTGTTGTATTTACATTTTTGTTTGAGTATGTATTTTACTCCTTGTAATATATCACTTATTTTGTGACATTGTTATTTTCATTAGCACATTACATGTTGTTTGTTTTTTTTTTGTTATACGTACAACGTTATAATATTGTAACGTATGTATATGTACGTATATGTGTACGTGACCGATTAATAATGTAACGTCGTCATATTTTCAGACACGTATATGCTCGTACAAATTTTTAATTGCTCGTTCGCTCACAAGTAGTTACGTGTTCTTAATAATGTACGCATTATTATTTAGGCCATAATTTAATTGGTTATATGTTTAATCCTTATTTAATTAAGTAGGGGTATTTCACTTTGTTCGTACACGCGGCTGAGAATCCAGGATTAATTCTCACGCCTAAGTTCGATGGAACTGGATTCCTTGGGTGGAAGTGCGACATAACTACAGCACTTAAAACGAAAAACAAATTTGGTTTCCTAACCGGGAAGATCAAGAAGCCTGATGAAAGCGATGAAGTCCGATATGCAGCTTGGGTGAGATCTTGCTCACTGGTGGTGTCTTGGCTTAAAAACGCTTTGGGGCCGACTGCTCTTCAAGGCGTTCGTTATCTTGAAGATCCGCAAGAAATTTGGTCTTCCCTCTGTGAACGATATGAGAAGAGCAATCTGGCGCAAATCCATTCTTTGAAGCGAAGCCTGGGAGAAACCAGACAAGAAGAACAATCAGTCGCTGAGTATTACAGTAAGCTCAAGAAGGTGTGGGGAGAATTGGAGCAAGCACGGCCGGAGAATAGGTGTACCTGTGGTGGTTGTACTTGTGGAGTGAACAAGGCCATCAAGAAGGCGTCGGACGTAGACAGACTGGTCCACTTCTTAATGGGGCTCAACCGGAATTACTTGTCGATCCGGGGGCAAATTCTGGCCATGGAAGAGCCACCGTCACTTGAGAAAGCTTTCTCCCTCATTATCCAGGAAGAAGAACAGAGAGGGAGTAAAGATTCGGGGGAAGCATCGATGTCTTTTACCAGTTACCGTCCTGCAAATTCAGACAGAAGAAACCCTAATAGCAGAACCGAATCGGAAAGAAAGAAAATAATTTGCACCTACTGCAAGAAAGGCGGTCACAGTTCAGAAGAATGTTACCAGAGGTTAAAATGCAGTCACTGTAAGAAAGTAGGGCATTTGGACACAGATTGCTTTCACCTTCATGGGAAAGAGAATGTTCTCGCGCGAAGAAAGAAAATCTTCGCAAATGTCACCAGAGAAGAGCAAGTCACAGAAAGGGAAAATCAAAGTGACGGGTTTACACCCAGACAAATTCAACAAATCACCGAATTAATTCGAGGAGTAAGAGCCGGAACAAAGGCAGAAGAAGTGAATCACTGCAATTTCTCAGGTAATACCTCTTACTGCACTTGCAATAAGCTTTGTTTCATGAGCAAAAATGTTCATAATGATCTCGAAGGAAAGTGGATAGTGGATTCCGGAGCCACTGACCATATGTCAGGGACTAGAAGTTTGTTCGAAAACTGGAGAAATCTCCAAACAGGTAAAGTGGTGATCTTACCAGATGGACGGCCACAATCTGTAAACCTAATTGGAGATGTGAAACTGGGAAAATACCGACTCAGAGGGGTTCTTTTCGTGCCGAACTTCGTCTTCAACTTAGTCTCGGTAAACAAGCTGAGCAAGCAACTCGAATCTTCTGTGATTTTTGATGGTGGAAATTTGTTTCTTCAGGACCGTTCGATAGGAAGGAGTAGAAGAATCGGGAAGGATCAAAACGGGTTGTACATTTTGGACCCGACAGAGGCGGAAGTATGTTTGGGCAACATTGCCATGGATCAGGGCCACAATGCGGTAATGGGCCTCGATCAGGTAGTCAGCCCAAAGGCAGAGGAAATTCATGTAAAGCTAGGCCATGTGCCATTTAAGAAGTTAGTTTCAATGGGCTTAATAAAAGAAAAGGATTTTCCAGCTAATTATGCTTGTGATATATGTTACAAGAGCAGAGCACAGCGTTTACCATTTGATAACTCATCGATTAAAACAAAGAGGTCATTTGAAATGATACACATTGACGTGTGGGGCCCGTTCAAGACCGAAACGTATAATGGGTATCGATATTTTGTTTGTTTTGTCGATGATTTCACAAGAACGACATGGGTTCAACTTATTATATGGAAAAGTGAGGCCTGGGAGACAATTGTAAATTTTATTCGAATGGTGGAGCGGCAATTTGAAACAAAAATCAAAGTTGTTCGAACAGACAATGCTAAGGAACTAGGGAGTTCTAATGAAGGAAAATTATTTTATGCAAAGGAAGGGATAGTTCATCAGACAACATGTGCATACACACCCCAACAAAATGCAGTGGTTGAACGAAGACATAAATATCTACTTGAAACAGCAAGAGCTATATACTTCCAATCTAATGTTCCACTTGCATATTGGGGAGAATGCATTCTGCATGCAACTTATTTAATCAATAGGCTTCCTTCAAAGGTGTTAGAAGGAATGACTCCTTTTGAAAGCTTACACAGTACCAAAGTTCAGTATGACAAGGTAAAGCCATTTGGGTGCTTATGTTACAAAACTTTGGTAAATAGTAAGGGTGGAAAATTCAGTCCAAGAGGAGAAGCTTGTGTTTATCTAGGCGAAGATCCGAGAAAGAAAGGGCACAAAGTTCTGAGTTTTTCTAGCCAGACAGTAGAGGTTTGCAGAGATGTCAAATTTCATACCAACATTTTTCCATATTCTAAGAACAAGGAAGATCACTCCAACAGTTTAACTCCCACAGAAATATGTGTATCACATGATGAAGGGAGAAACCTGAACCTTGATGCTTATCAGATTGCTGTTGCGGATGATGAAAGCAATCGAGATGTACTCGAACCTGACAAGCCAGAAGTAGAAGTTCTTTCTGAGCCTCATCTTTGCCGTTCAGGTAGAGAAAGTCACAAACCTGCTTATCTAAGTGACTATGTATGCAATGCAGTTTTTCAAAGGGTATTGGTGCAGAGGTTATTTTCTGAGTGATTAAACTGGTGTAAAAATTAAAAGAAAAGAAAAGAAATTAAAACTCAAATTAAACGTCGGGCTGCAAACAAATCCCGGTCGTAGTAGTAAAACAAGTGTCGTATCCACAAGGAGATTGTTCAATTTATCCTAGTCTTGGTAGTTACTTAAAAACTGTAAAAAGGGGTTTAGCCGGAGGCAAGCTTGATTTGTTGTTTGATCAGTGCAAATATAATAAAAACAGTAAAAAGGTGAATTAAGTGATGTGGATGGAAAAATGTATCCTAGGATAGCGGGGGAATTTCCTAAATACTTAAACAGATTTATAACCCTGTCTCAATTATTTATTGCCTATTAGAGTTAATAATGTCAGTTACGAACTCTTAATAAAAGCCTTAGTATTTTCCTGCTCAATCCGGAGTGTAAATACTAAGATTAATTCCTTTGTGGTACCTTGACTATCTCAAAATCATATGTTGATAGTTACCAATAAATGCAGTCGTTTGTCGCGCAAGGCATTTAGCAATTTAGTTGAAAGGAGATAAAACAAGTTAAAATAAGAGAGACAGGTGATAAATATTAATTTACGTAATATTAGAAATAAACCTCATCCTAGGATACAAATGAAAATTACTCAGACATTAACGGAGATAAGAAGATTACACAGATAGATTTTGACTTAATTCAGAGGAAGAACTGGTGCTCTCGCTCTCACTGCTGCTCTTCATTTCTTTGTTACTGCGTGAGTGTGGAATGTTGTGGTGTTACGGAGAGAAAAATAAGTGGAAGCGAAGGATGAGCAGACTCCCGTCGTGCGTGGTCTATTGTTGTGTTGAGGGGTGAGTTTATATAGAGGCAGAGGAGAAGAAGATCGTACGAATTTTGATTGCAGACTGATTGCTCTCGTTGATTGCTCATTAATTGCAGGGGACAGAAAGCTGGAGACGGGAAATAAGGTAGGCGGTGCGGAGTAGATGGATATGGCGGAATCAAGTTGCAGACGACGGCGAACACGGGCGAAGAAAAACTGGTCGCCGACTGATTTCTAGTCACATCCGCCTAAACAACTGCCAAGGACTGGTGGTAGTGTGTGTTTGGTACCGCCTAATATGGGGCGGTTTGCATTGGTGTTGCGCATGAGTCTTGTCCGCCTCCAAACAGGAGGTTGTGTCTTGTGTGTGTCGCCTGAAAACAGGAGGTGTACTGTTCCACTTCATGACTCTGTAGTGTGTCCGCCGGTTTTCATGACGTACAGGCTTATCTCTTGTCCGCCTGTTTTCATGACGTACAGGCTTATCTCTTGTCCGCCTGTTTTCCGACGCTTACAGGCTTATCTCTTGTCCCGCTGTTTTCGCGACGTTACAGGCTTATTTCTTCTACGAACCTTTGACCGGCTCTAGATTCTTCGTTTGGACTCCGTTTTCGAGCCGTTTGACGGCGCTATGCGTTCTCTCCTTGTCTACTTTACTTCTAGCTTGTTTTTCCTCATGTTTAAACCAATAATTTGTGAGATAATCAATCAAATAAACATAAAGAGGAAAAACATATACGATAAGTGAGAAATGAGCCAGAAAAAGTGCTGATATAATATATGAAATACACCCATAAAACATGCTCATTTAGACACTTATCAATTAGACGAAAGAGTGTACAAGAACAACAGTGAATGTAGTAATCTCATCGACAATTGTGAAAGTCTTACTGATATAAGGCCCAGCATTTGTACAGCTCTTTTGTCACACAGTCATAATAGAGTTTCAGATGTCATTGACATGCAAGAGCCACGCAGTTATAAAGAAGCATCTAGGCATGATCATTGGAAGAAGGCTATGGATGCAGAATTACAGGCTCTTCGAGACAACGATACATGGGACATCGTTACTTTACCTCACGGCAAGAAGGTGATAGGATGTAAATGGGTTTATCGAACTAAGCTCAAATCAGATGGAACACTAGAAAGGTACAAAGCGAGACTGGTTGCCAAAGGTTTTACTCAACGACACGGTTTGGATTACAACGAAACTTTTTCCCCGGTGGTCAAACCAACAACCATACGGGCTCTCATTGTTGTTGCACTAAATAAAGGTTAGGTTATAAACCAGCTCGATGTCAATAACGCTTTTCTGCATGGTGATCTCGATGAAGAAGTTTACATGAAAATTCCTGATGGTCTTGAAGTCAATGGCACCAATAAAGCCTGTCTTCTCAGAAAATCATTATATATATGGGTTAAAGCAAGCATCAAGACAGTGGTTTTCTAAGCTTGCAAATTTTCTGCGAACTCTTTCCTTTTCACAATCCAAGAATGACTATTCTCTCTTCTTCAAGGAAACAGAGGAAGGGAAAATTTTTATTGCTGTTTATGTGGATGATATACTGGTTGTGGGATAGAATCAAGAGGAAATAAAACAAGATCAACATGCATCTGGACTTGAATTTCAAGATTAAAGATTTAGAGAAACCGCATTACTTTTTGGGCATAGAAGTTTTATCAACACAGGAAGGATATATTCTATCCCAGCGAAAGTTTTGCAAGGATTTGAGCAATGAGTTGTGTTGCAGCGACAAACAAGACGAGGCTGACCCATGATAGTTGGAAAACGGTTTGTTTATATGATGGGACACCTCTACATGATCCCACCATCTATCAAAAACTAGTGGGAAATTTGAATTTCTCTCCACACACACCAGACATCAGCTTCACAGTCCAGAATCTCATCAATTTATGCAGCACCTACTGATATTCACATGGAGGCAGCCTTGCATGCACTTTGTTATGTTAAGGCACTGCGAATTATGGTATTATGATCACTAGTAGCAATCATGCATCACTAACACTCATGGCTTACTGTGATTCTGATTGGGCGGCATGTCCCAACACTAAGAAAGTCAGTTCTCTGGCTATTATATTTTTCCTTGGAGATAGCCCTATTCATGGAAGACTAAGAACAAGGTTCCATATCTTTATCTAGCACAGAGGCAGAGTATCGCTCCTTCCGTCGTGTAACAGCAGAATTGACTTGGCTTACTCGTCTTTTGCAGGAACTGGGTGTTGAAAACATAAAACCGGTTCCTGTTAAATGTGATAACCAGTCTACGATATATATTGCATGAAATCCTGTATTCCATGAACGGACAAAGCATATTGAGATAGACTGTCACTTTGTACGAGAAAAGATTCAACAAGGACTAGTTGATGTGCTCTATACTTCTACTGCCACACAGCTGGCAGATATGATGACAAAGGTTCTTCCAGGAATCAAATACAAAGATCAACTGCACGAGATAGGCATGCGCGATAGTCACAAGGCAAGCCTTGGTAATCTAGCTTACCTACGGCTTGAAGGGGGGTATTGGGATATTGGATCATCAGTTTATATATATTAGCCCATTTGTCAATAGGCCCATTAGTGTTAATTGTATAATTAGCCATATTATCTTCTTCTTTTATCTTTTAGTTTCTTTCTTTATCTTTCAGTTAGTTAAGATACATTAGTTAGTATATATACTTGTATTAACACCCGTCTACGGTATGAATGAGAAATCAATAAAATCAATCCCTCTTAATTCTTTACTATTCCAAGAAACCAGCCTTGGTAATTAACATGAAAGTTGTAGAGGGATTAGAGATCTTCAAAACAAGCTATAGAACGTGGATTTTCGTTCACAAACGAAAAAGTTATGATCAAATGAAGTTTACCTGATTTCGGAAAAATCTGGAAATCTGGGTTCCGGTTTCGCAGGGTGGCTACTTTGGATCGAATTTGCTGTCGATGTAGAATGATTTAGGTTGTGTATGAGTTACGGTTGGAAAGAGGATGTGTGGGAGAAGACAACAAAGAAAACGACGCTAAAAAAATCCCAAAGATAAGTGAGATATCGCTGTTTAAAGTTAGGGCAAAAACACTGATGGAAGTTAAGATACTTAGCGATTTTTGTGCTAAGTACCACCCCCCCGTGGCCCCTGGTGCGCCGGCGTTTGGTCTTGACACGTGACACTTTTAAAAATTTGGCTCTAAACTTCATTCTATCATAACTTTGGTTAGGATGATCCGTTTTTGACGTTCTTTTTATCGATATTCATGGTTTTCCATAACCTATTTATTGATATAGGTTTCATGGGATGGTTTGACCATTCTCAAAAGTCAACCCTAGCAAGGCATAAGAAGCTTTAGGGTTTCTAGAATTTTATATTGACTTTTATGCTTCAAATCAATACCCATATATTTATAAATCTTTATAATATAATTGGTGTGTAGAAATTTTTTCCAAGATTATTGACTATAATCTTGTTATTAAATTCCTAATACCATATAATAAATTAAATTAAATTGTATTATTATTAGAATTTATTATACGAGTCCCCTAAATAATTTTTAAATAATAACCATATACAATTTAGTGTTTAACTATATTATTTAGGGTTTTTATAAAAGATATCTCCTAAATTAATTTAAATTAATTTAGGGGTATTTCAAAAACCTCACCCGACCGACCCAAGGCCAGCCCGACCGACCCAAAGCCCTCTGGGTCGGTCCATTCCAGAAACATTTTTGTTCGTTAAATCTTGCCCGACCGACCCACCGACCGACCCAACCCCTTGGGTCGGTTGATTCCAAACAATCCCGCTGGTTACAAGGTCCGACCGACCCCAGACAGGGTCGGTCCAGTGCAAAAGTTCCTAAAATTGTCTAATTGTTCCCAAACTTTTCCACAAGTTCCCCAATATGTCCTAATACCATTTAGGCACCTAAACCCACCTTAAAACATCCATTAAACTCATTAATTCACCCACCAAAGACCTTTTTAAACACTTACTCAATTCTTACCAAAACTCCTACACTTTACACTTAACTCCTTACAATTCCAACACATAATTTTACCTAGAACTTCAACCAATTCAAGTGTTCCCTCCTTGACAATTTGACCACTTTATAAGCATCATTCATCAGCCTCATTACATTTACCAAAACTTCCTCAAGTCAAATACTCTAGTTCTCACCTAAGTCATTTCAAGGTTTCACACCTTATTTCCTTCAAACTTTACACAAGTTTCCTAACTTCTTTTATCATGGTCTCGGTGCCTAAATTTCACCATATAAGCCCTAGTTCCTCCTAGGCATACCTAGGTCATCCTAATTCTCAAGAACACCTTAAACTCATTCTTTTTCATCAAAACAACTCCTAAAGTTTCCTAGTACTCCCTTAGTCATGGAATCTCCTTAGAACATCTTAAACACCATGTTTCTTCACCAAATTTTGACATGGCTTCCCTAGTACATTACTACACCCAAGCACTTAGATTTTTCACCCTTAAAAAATTATGAACACTCAAATCCTTAATACACAATCTTAGCACACCAATCACACTCAAACCACACTACATCACAATATAGTGCATAAACTTAAATTGCTTGGCACTTATGCCCTTAAAAGACTTGGCTCTTAGGCCCTTAAATGCATAAATCTTAAACACTGAATTTCCACAATATATATAGCCTTTGACCTGCGAATACATACAACAAGGCTCCCATTGCAATATAAATGTCCTTATAGTTCACCTTAACATAGTTAATCTATCTCCTTTCTCATTAGCTCCTTAGTCACAAGTTCTCAACATAATCATGTTCTTTCTCCTAAGTTTTATAACCCTTTTCTAATGTAAACTCTAAGCTAAACTTATCATATATCTAAATCCCATTCCCTTATACCATAAAACACCTTAAGGTAAGCAATTTACCTTGTTCTTCTTAAGTTCCTCTAGACTTTCTCCTTAGGCTTTTTCCTTGGACAATCTCGGTCACCAACTTAATTCCCCTTGCCAATGTTCTAATCAATATCCAATGACTCCAATGAGTGCTAAATAATACACTAACCTTAAGGAATCAAACCTAGGTTAAAAATGTGTTTTAAGGTATAAAAATGAATATTTACCTTTGAAGTCTTAAGGTAAGCTTGGATATGAATCAAGAAGGACCTCCTCAAGTCCTTGGAGAATAGAAACAAGCTAGAACAAGGCATAAAAACAAGGCCCCATGAGTGCTAATTTTTTGTAATGGAGAAAAGGTGATGGAAACCTAGTTTTTCTTACATTTTCCTTACCTTGAATGAATGGAGAAGCTAATGAACACTTCAAGCTTATTTTTCCTCCTCTAATGATGGTTTGTCTTGGAACCAAAATGAAGCTTTTGAAGATTTGGAAAGATAGGAAGCAAGAGCTTGAGCTAACTAAGAAGAATATGTGCTTGGTTTTGATTTTGGGGCTAAAATGAGTATGTTATGGACAAGGTAAGATCAAGCTAGCATGGGGGCTGTTCTTACGTGAATGGAGAAGAGAGGGAGCTGATGAAATCGGTGGGAAGAAGAAGAAGAAATGAAGAAAAGAGGAGAGAGGTAAGTATAAAAGAGATATTTTGTTTCTTAAAAATCAAATAGTACCTTTACTACTTTCCCTCTTATTTTACAAACTTGGCTGCCACACTTAGGTGAGTCATCACCTTAAAAACCGGCCCCTCCTTAATTAAGAGATATTTGTGGTCTTTGTTGACCAACTAATTGACTTTTGTTGAATTAATGCTAAACTAGCCTTATTTGAGCACTATTCACCAATTAGTGCAGATATTTGTGAAATTTTTTATTTCCCATTGATTTAGACTTCCTAATGTGATACTAAATAGTACATAAATTAATTAATGTGTAATCATGGACATTTTGAAATACCCCGAACCTAATTAGGGCGATTAAATTACTCTAACATGATATTTAAGGGCCCATTAGTGCCTAATGAATTTTGGTAAAAATAATAAATCCAAAAGAAACAAGAAAAACGCTTAAAAAGTGAAAAATGCTAAATTGAGCGTTATGTGACCGTAGGAGGAATACGACCTCGACAAGGGTTTTAGATGAATTTAAAAGGCTTAATTATGTCTGAATAATATATGGGAACAATCCCCGAAGAAAACGGACCCAAATAATGCATTAAAACGCTAATAAAGCTTTAGCGCACGTTTTTCGAGAAAACCCGAAAACGTGACTTTGAGTGGTCAAATGAACCCGCAAAAATTATAGTTCATTAAATAACTATAAATAAACATTAATCGGAGTATAATAACCATTAAAATTAAACAAACGAGAAAATTCCGGAAAACGGGCCCGGTTAGTGAATAGTGCTAAAACCGGGTAAATAAACAAGCGTTTTCTGTAAAAGACAAAAAAAGCTCCAGCTTGTAAATATATATGGGCTGGTTTTAATAAGGAGAGCATCCCCTCTCTATTACTAGCTAGAAAGAAAAGGAAAGAAAAGAAAACGAAAGAAAAGCAAAAAGGTAAAAGTGACCCCTCTCTCTCCTCTCTCATTTCTCTTTTCTTCCTTCTCTTTCCTCCCTTGTTTATTCCTTGTCGTTCTCTCTTTCTTCCCTCTGGTGCAGCCGATTTTGAAGCTCTCTCCCCCTCCTTCCATGGCTTCTCTTCATTCTCCTCCATGCCCAAGCTTTGATAAAGCTCCAAATCAAAAATAAATTACATATTTGAACTCCTCTCATCATCCTCTATCATTCTCTCTTTTCAAAATTCAAAAAGGATGAACTTAATCCATATGGGTTTTCCCCATTTGAAGAGAAAAGCACATCATCTTGTAGCTTGGAGCCCTCTCTCTCTCCTAAGGTAAAAATATTCAAGAAAATCTCATTTTTTTTCCACCCATTTGAGCTGGCCAATTTGGCCCTCTCTCACACCTTGTTTTCTTCTTGATTTTGAGCTTCAATTCAACCCTCCAATGGTGGTGGAGTTTCCCCTTTGATTCATGGGTGAGAGCCCCTCTTAAAAAGCTCCAAAAGGTAAACCCTAACTATGGTGTTTCAAGCCCTTAATTGGATTAGTGTATTTCCAAGGGTTAGGATTATTAATTAAATGCATTTTGTGTTTCTTGGATGTTGGGATGGAGTTTGGAAACTCCATTCCCATTTGACCGATTGTGACCAAGAAGAGGAGATGAGAAGCTTGGAAACAAAGAATGAAGAAGTAAGGTAATTGAGTTACCCTAATGCTATTTTGAATGCTTTAGAATTTGGGATGGGTGAAATTGAATAATGAAACCAAAAACTTGTGTTAGTAATGTGTTTGAATGATATGAGAGAGAATTGTGAAATTGTGTTGAATTAAAGGCCTAGGTGCCATTGTATTTGAGATTTGAGCTATATTGTTAATGTGGTGAAATTTTGGTTGAGCTTATGTACTGGTAGGACCCTTGTAAGGGTGTGGCTAGATTAGGGATGCAAAATGGTGAGGGTATGAGTTTGGACATGTTAGGTTTATGGGGAGGTTATGGCAAAATTTTGGTAGAAATAATGTGTTCTAGGTGTTGCAATGAGTAAGAACAACCTAGGGAATGAACTAGGTATTGGGAGAGATTTATTTGGATTAGTTAACCACTCTTGAGTGAATATAAGGGTAGGAAAAGGAGGAGGCAAAATCTGTAGCAAAGGGGTATTGAAATGCTTTGGAAAAGCTAGAAAAGAACTAAGGTGCAAGACTTAGGAAAATGGGAGTTGAACTTGGGTATAGTCAATGCATTGTCTAGGAATGAGTAATAATGGTCAATAAAGGATTGGGTAAGGTGATAGAGGATTGTAAACCATTAAGGAAAGGTTGGAAGTGCACAAGTGAGCAACCTGTTACAGTAAGGAAGAAAAATTGTGGAAATTGAGCAAGGATTTGAGTAGGGATTTAACCAATTATTTGAAGAGGTTTAGAGCATGTTTTAGAGTGTTTAAACATGTAGGAAACATGTGGAAAGGTTAGGAAATGATTAGGGGTGAATTAGGGGTTGAAAATTGTCCAAAAACTGTAAATTTTGACAGTTCTAGAGGTAGTCCGGGTTTGTAAATCGGTACGCAAACCCAAACCATAGCAAAAACACGGCAGAAACTCATTTCAGGGGGTGGTCTGGGTTTGTAAACCCGGACACAAATCCGGACCACAAGTAAAAGTGACCAGAAAGCGTTTTCCAGGTTTGGTCCGGGTTTGTAACGCCGGACACAAACCCGGACCATCATAAAAATTTGTCAGAATGTGTTTTAAAGCCTTCTAAACATGGGGGATTAATTGGTATTGGTTTTAGGTGATGTTTAGGAGTTGTTTGGTGACCTTTAAAGGTCCTAAGAAGTGTAAACAAGTTTGAGAAGTGAAGGAGAAAGTTGTGAGTTTAAGAACACTTAAGTTAAACCGAGATAACGGGTTAACGGGGTTAATTATGGGAGTACTAGCCTACATACCGTAGTACTTTAAATTAATGGAGATGTTTGAAATATTATCAGTGAATCAAGAGTAAGACTTGAGGAACGAGTGTGAGCCAAGGAACATAAGACCACCCGGTAAAGTTAACCCCGGTGAAAGATATGATTTCCTCATGCTCTATATCCTAACTTGGTTACCCCGATTTGTGTGCTTGTTTGTTTGTGTGATCACCTAACAAGATAAATGCACGAATCGGAATGTGTGCACTTATTAGTGCTTGTATGTATTGTCGTTTGTTGGATTGCATTCTTTCAACTAAAGTTTGTATAATTCATGAAATGTAAATTGTGAATGAATTGCTTGAATGTTGATTGTGTATGGTAGTGCGACTCATAGTTGAGTCTTGATTGATTAGTGACTCGAAGAACGAGTCATGTCGTGGGATAATAAAAACGAGATAACACACGAAAACAATCGGTTAATGGACAACGATAGATCAAACTTAAGAAATTACTCGAAATGAGAACAAGTGACGCACGAGACTAGTGAACGTCCTTAATATCAATAGTCGACCTCCTATGCAAGGATGTGACTCAATGTTAGAAAACGAACATAGTTCCTAAGTAATGTAAGTGTAGGGGCGACCCTTAAATCGGCAGATGCAGCGAGGTAGGAAAACCTCCTAAGTTGTATGATAGCATCGAGAGAGATGCGGCTGACAGATATTAATATATGTATTTATATATGAGTACCTATTGTTACTAACCCGAGAGCTGGGTTAGGGGGATTGTGAGTCACGCGTGCAAGGAAGAGGAAGCAACAGAGCGTATGTTTACGAATCCGTGGCCGAACTCCCTTGTTACCGGGCCGTGTGCCACATAGTGGTGCCCTGCGGGGCCGTGTGCCACATAGTGGTGCCCGACTGGAGTAAGACCGGTAGAGCTTACCTGAAATACCCTGAACTTAAATATAGTGATTAAAATAATTCTAATATGTATTTAAGATCCTAAATATGCCTAAGTAATATTGGTAAGGAAAAATAAATCCAAAAGAAATGAAGAAACGCTTAAAAAACGAAAAAAACTAAATAAGCGTTAAATAACCATAGGAGGTACGAGACCTCGGTTAGAGTACTATATGTATTCTAAAGGCTTAATAAGTCCTAAATAATGTATGGGAACAATTCCTGAAGAAAACGGATCCTTAAAATGGATTAAGAATACAAACGGACCTTAAAGCGCGTTTTTCGAGGAAATTGGGAAAACGCAACTTTAAGCGGGTCAAATGGACTCGTAATAATTTTGGTCAACCAAATAGTCATTAATAAACATTAATGAAGGTCTAGGACCAATAAAATCAATAAAACAAGGAAATAGTGAAAACTGTAAAAAACGGGAAGTTGTGGGGTAAAAGTGTAATAAAACAAAACTAATGTGTCCCATTTAGAAATAAAAAATTAGAAAATTAAGGTGGGTGTGAGGCTGCCGATTTGGGTTCCCACCCCTCTCTCTCTCACACACTCTAATACACTAAAAAGCAAAAAGAAGAAAAAAATAAAAAGTAACCCTCACACTCTCTCACCTCACTTTTCTCTTTTCTCTATTCTCTCTCCCATTTCTTCTTCCCAGCCGATCTCCCTCCTCTCTCTCTTCTGGCTGCTGCGATTTTGAAGTTCCACAAGAAGCTCCAATGGCTTCTCACTTTCTTCTCCATGCTCTACCTCCATGTGAGCTCCAAATGTAAAAATAATTACATATTCTTACTCCCCTCATCGTTCTCTACACTTCCTTCTTTTTAAAATTCCAAAATGATGAAGTTCATTTTCGTGGGTATACCCCATTGGTGAAGAAAATAGCATCAATGTGTAGCTTGGAGTCCCCTCTCTCCATTAAGGTAAAAATCTCCATGAAAAACTCAAGTTTTCTCCACCTTCTATTGTAACCAATTTTTACCCCTCTTGTAATGCTCTATTTTCCTCTCTCTTTTGAGCAACAATTCAACCTTGCAATGGTGGAGGAATCACCTTCTTGAACCAAGGGCTAAAACCCCTCCTAAAGGCTTCAAAAGGTAAACCCTAGAAATTGTGTTTTAAACACTTAAATGAATTAGTATGAAACTAAGGGTTAGTATTTTAATTACAATTGTTTTTGTGTTCATTGGGTGATGGGAATGGAGTTTGGCAACTCCATTCCCCACATAACCGATTTTGTGAAAGAAAGAGAGAATGAGGAGAATTGGGAAAAAAATGAAGGAATTATAAGCTCAAGGTAAGAGCTCCTTCCTTATGCTAAATTATTATGCATTAGAGTAATGGGAATGGGTAAACTAATTTAAAGAACCCAAATCTTGTATTAGTATTGTAGTTTGTGGAAGTTTGAGAATTTGGGAGCAAGTATGTGAATTGTAGGCCTTGGAGCCAAATGTAATGTGTATGTGTATTAGTGTTGTTGCTTGATGGAGTATTGGTGTATTGAGATTGTTTTGAGTGCTGGTAGGACCCTTGTAAGGGTGTGGCTAGATTAGGGAATTATATTGGTGAGAACGGATATGTGTGGACAAGTGAGAATTGTAGGTGAACTATGACAAAATTTTAGTAGGAATTGTGCATTAAGAATGACTTGGTGGATGGGAAAACCAAGGTGTGTATTGTATTGAGTAAGGAGGATTAGTAACCAAGGAGTAGTAGTTGTAGTATGTGAATTTAAGGGTATATAATCTATAGCAAAGAGTGTTAAAATATGTTGGAGAAACAAGGAAGGATGTAGGGTAGGACTTAGTAAAATGAGTATTGTACTGAGTAAGACTTGGGTTGAGTATAATGCAAATGAGGCAATGAAAGAGCCATAGGATTAGTGGGAAGAAGAAAGGAAAAATCTGTAGCAATTGTTGAAGAAGAAAACTGTAACAGGGGAGAAAATTTGACAGTGGGATGCATTATGTAACAGATGTATATAGAGATGGATTAGGTTAGTTTTGATTGCTTAATTAGGGTCAAAACACCCTAGATTATATGTAGAAATATTGGGGAAAGGGGTTAGTGTTGGAAGAAATATGTTACTACTTCTACCACTTAGGCAGTGTACCTAATCGTTTTGCGGGATAGTGGATTCGTGGGGTTGTCGTACTCTTGGGGACCTCGCTGTGGATAACTGACAGTGGATTAAATTTACTGAGACTTCTAGTAAATAGATTTTATCATTTTTTAAGGAGAGAATTAACAGCTAACAAAATAATAAAAATAGAAATTATAAATCTTTTTTGTCTTTTTAAGAAAAGATCCCAGGTTGTTCTGCTCACCTATTTATTCAATTATATTAATATAAACTTTACCACTTAAGTAATAAACTCAGAAACTATAAATAATTCGTTGACGACTAAATCTAACGAACCCTAACCAGTTGCTAGAACTAGCAGCAGACTAATGCTCTAATCCGGACACAACCAATCGCATAAAGAACAGCTTCCATTTGAGACTAATTAACCTATAGGCCGGATCAGGCTTCTAGCTGTTAATCAGGTTTAATTCCTATGTCTTGTTATCTATCTCAGCTCTCGCATGTTGATTAGAAAACTACAAATATTGCTTTAATAATTGATCAGAGAATTAAAGCAGATCAAGAACTGGAATAAAACTACTACTTTAGATAAAATTATAGTGGAAAGCTTAACATAACATAATTATATAAAATAGGCTCGCATCCCAAACCTGGGAGGGCTTAAGTTTATTAATTAAACATAACTATATATAAACAACATTTTAACAAAATAAGAGAAAGGGTAGAGAAAACTCCAGCTAGCAAGTTGACTCTGAATCCTAGCTCCGCCTCTGTATCCACGTCGTGCGTAATAATAATACTAATAAATGGTAGAGATGTGGTGTGGTGGAAAGACAAATAAAAATGGAGAAAACGGAGAGAATAGAAATTGATGTGGTTTGTACGTGGTGAGTGAGTGTGGTGAGCGAGTCTGGTGGGCTAGCTTTGGATTTGAAGAAGGGATGATTAATAATGAAGAGAGCGTAGTTTATTTATAGGAAAGGAGATAAGAAGCAGACAACGGAGCAGGCGTGCAGTTGGTGAGCAGATCGTGGAGATTTGCAGTGAGAGAGCAGCGGCGTCACGCGTGAGTAAATTAGGCGGCGTCTGTAATTAATGAGGGAGCAGTTCGAGTGCGGCGCCGCGAAGGAAGAAGGAAAAACGGAGAAGAAAACACTGAATTGATCTCGTCTGCTCGCGCCTCTGTGTCGTGTCCGCTCGATAACAGGCGGACTCCTCTGTCCCGTCCGCTTCCTGTGTCCGCGCCTTATTAGGCGGACGCGCCTGTGTTGTCCGCCTCGTATCAGGCGGTCAGCCTTCTCGTGTCCGCGCCTTATCAGGCGGTACTCACACATGTCCGCCAGGCGGACTATATATATATATATATATATACGTACATTATAATTATTACTTCAATCTTCAACCTGCTTTAGATCCTTCGTTATAAGTCCGTTTTACTCGCCGTTTGTTGCGTTGGAAAGCTCATGAGATTATCTATCCATTTACATGGGTTTTTCCTACATTTAACACATAAAATATATCAATTCATATCAAAACATAAATCTAGGAAAATCATATGATAAGTGAGAAATACGACACAAATTGCTATGAAAATAGGAAGAATTAAAGTCCTAAAAGTAGATGTATTTCTCGCTTATCAGTTAGTAGAAGTTTGGATTTGAAACATAATCAAAAACTAACATATATGTAAATACTGCAACTGGTCCGGGTTTGCAAACCAGTACAGAAACCCGGACCAGGCTAAAAACAATACAGAACGTAATACAGAAGTGGTGGTCCGGGTTTGTAAACCAAGACCTAAACCCGGACCACCTCTAAATCACACCCGAGAGTAATTGCAACCTTGTGGTCCGGGTTTGCAAAGTAGTACACAAACCCGGACCAGTCATTTTTCTTACCCGAGGAATTTTCCAAAGTGGTGGTCCGGGTATGTAAACCCGGACACTAACCCGGACCACAAGAAAATCTTCACAGAATGTGTTTTAAAGCTAATCTAAGGTAGGGTAATGAAGAGTAATGATAGTATAAGGTAATTAAGACTTTATTAATGATGTTTAAGGGTCATTAAGGCCATGAACAAGCTTAGGAAATAATTTTAAGTAAGTAACATAAGTAAATGTATTTAAGTGTAACACCCCCGAATCACGACCAACAATAATACGACGCGCCTAAGTTAGCGGGAGAAGTCTACGCAGCGGTTTCGAACTCTATTCGGGTGCTACAGACGCCAACCACCCACGTGGTTGACAGTCCTCATTACCAACTCCAAGTTACGGTCTGTATGACTGGAAGTCCAACTTAACGAAATCCAAATACAATATAAAGTACAACTCAAGTACCGAGCATCTACAGTTTAGTTAACAACTTAAACAACATAACTCATACATAAGAAAGCATACTACTTAAAGTCTTGCCATGTGGACTACCCCTATGATAGTCACCCTTGCCTACTCTCCGTTATCGTCTGGCACAAGACCTGAAAAAAATTGGGTGTAAAGGACTCAGCAAACTACGCTGAGTATGAACGTGTGAAGCCCGCATGTTACCGGGCCACACGACTAATTGGTCGAATATTATTAAGTCCATTTTACATGCTATGATAAAGCAGTAAAGCACACATCAGTACATCATGATATCATACACACTCATCGGTAGCATAGCAATATCAGCAAGCAACCAAGCACATCTTGTAAGTAGCACAGCAATATCAATCAGCAACCAAGCACAACTTGCCAGTAGCATAACAATGTCAAACACGCAGTCCAGCATAATAAGCTGCTAGTGTAGCAACAACAGTCAAGTAATTATAGGACGTGTGCGTAGGTACATTATACCGTCAATCCTCGCTATGGGATCATTCAAGAGATTGCGTATTGTTATCTTGTTCTCATTACATATGTTTTCCTTTCTTCTCTTGCACCGAGTCCGGGGGATGTAGGTTAGATCCCGAGACTTTATAATATAGGTGCTATTCATTCCTTGTTACTTAATGATCACATTTGTGAATTTTCTTATTTGCTTGGTTTCGTTACACATGTTTTCCTCTATTCTCTGGCACCGAGTCAGGGGATATAGATTAGATCCCGAGACATCATTATGCAGGTGCTAATCGTTCCTTGTTTCTTTAAGGATTATTTGTGAATTCTTTTATTACCGCACGTTGGAGGACGTCTCCTCCATAGCTAGTCCCCCATTCCCGACACCCAGGGTCAAGGAAGCGGAAGTCACCTCTAGACTCCAGGATAAGCTTCACCAACTTGTCACTCCCCCATTCCCGACACCCAGGGTCAAGGAAGCGGAAGTCACCTCTGGACTCCGGGATGTGCTTCACCAACTTGTCACTCCCCCATTCCCGACACCCAGGGTCAAGGAAGCGGAAGTCACCTCTGGACTCCGGGATGTGCTTCACCAAAATATATTCCATCATAGACGGTCGAAGGATCTGATGCAGATACCAACTCCCGATCATCCATACCGCGCGGCCCGAGCTGTTGTCTTCCCGGGTTATTCTCATGTTTCACAGTTGATACTTTTCGTTTCATTATCATTATAATCTCGACACCATAGTGGGTGTCATTAGCGGTCCTCTAAAGTTAGAGAGGATTCGTCTTTGTATAGTTATTTTGTTTTGTCTACGTGGTTCGTCAAGTCTCACCAAAGGAGACTTGCTCTTCATTATCATTAAAGCATAGACACCATAGTGGGTGTCATGGTAGTCCTCAATGGTTTAGAGAGGAGTTCCCCTTATAGCGTTTTCTTTATTTTCATAATTCGTAGTAGTTCTCGTATAGTTTTCCCTTTATGTAGTTTCTTTGTTTACATAGTTCGTTGAGTCTCATCTCAAAGTTCCATAACGCGAAAGGGACTAAACTACTGTGTGCGCGCAATGATATATTCAACAATGATATAGAAATCATACAACATGATAAACAAGCAATCCAATTTCATGCTTTGATCTTATGTCATTTTCACACACAAGGCACACAGCACACAAGCCGTGTAACACGGCAACATACGAACCACACATGTCCATACCTTATTCGAAGCACGAGTCGTCTTACACTCGAAGTCCCGGTCGGAGTTCGCTACGGCCCTAGCGTTAATTAAAACAATGGTCAGTTTATTATTTTATGTGACGACACTTTATATCGTACGTTTTTCCCTTGGTATGTTGTTACATGCTTAGTTTAGATTGACTCTTAGAACTTCCATGTATTAATTCTAGGCTTATCTTACTCCTGGGACGTTCACGTCTTTGTTTTACACGTTAACTAAGTCCTTTTCCCTTAGTCAACGTTTTAGAGCGTTTTAAACGTTAACCATGTAACATGTTTATATAAGATGGATTTAGCTTGACTAAAGTGTACTCCCTCCTTAAATAAATAAGTGGCAATGTTTTAACCTTAGTATCATTATAATATAGGACATAACATACCCTTATACCCCATTTATACATACGTCCCAAATTAAGTTATAAAGCTGCAACATAGTTGCGGTGTCTTCTCTCACTTAACCTCTTTCGTTCAATTGATGTTTAATCTTCTCAGAACAGTTCCCTAACTTAGCTGCAGTTATTAGCTATGGTTTGGGTTTACTTTTAATACAACATCACACTCTTAGCACCTTGGGAAGTCTCCTATACTGAAACACCATTTCAGGAAACCGAAACACTAACCTTATGCATACTCCATTCAGTTTCTCTTTGCACTGCATTAAATTGCTTTCCTATCTTTCACAAGTGTTTACGAACCTAGGTAAGTGTATTAGCTAGGTCTTAAGTTTGTTAGCAAGCCATTTCAACCCACTTATGCCTACTGTGTAACAGTTATACAGAGGCACAATTATGGAAAAACTGAAACTGACTCTGCTTGTTTCTTCCTCACTCTTTCCTTTAGTAGATCGTCAATTGACTCCTAGACTCTCACATGAGTATACCAACTTAGTTCACCTCTTTAGAAATGTTTTGAGTTCATTCTAAAACCACTACCTCACTCTTCATACTCCTGTAAGTTGAGTATACTGAACACAAGTTTCAGGAAAAAGAAACTGAAACACTCATAACCTGCGCACTCCCTTTTCTTCTCAGTTTCTAAAGATTAGCTGACTCCTAAATCATCCCCAAAGTGCTTATGACTTTACTCAAGAGTACTGGATGTGTTTAGGTTCATTAACTACTCAATACCTCATTCTCACACCATCAGTACTTTAGTTCAATTTTCAGAAACTCATGAAACGGAAAGATCAGAACCGGTATTCTCTCCTTTCTTTCTTTTCTGTTTGTTCACCAATCTGATTCTCAATTTTTCCCATATTACCTAGCTACTTAGTTAATAGTCTTAATAAAGTTTCAATCTTCAAGACCGACCCTAGGCATCAGACAAAGCTACTGAGATGTCCCAAGCTGAATTAAACAGAATCTGAAATTACAAACTGATATATCCTCTTATGTGTTCTCTGTTCACGAGTTGATTTTCAATTCTCCCCAAACTGCCTGCCCACTTAGCTAGGTGTTTAATCAAGTTTTTTAAATTCAACAAAAGCCCCAAACAACCTGATCTACCCCTCTGCTATGTCTCATATACTGAAACAAGAAATCCAAACCCAGAACTGAAATCATAAACTGGGATATTCTCTTATTTGCTCATTATCTGTTCTTTTAAACTGCATTACATCCCCTCTCAATTGCTTCACTCACTTAGTTAATGTTTAATTGATACTAAACCCACAGCAAGTTAAAACCACTTGGACCACGTTTCAGGAAAATCCCTACACAGAACCTGTCACAGTTGAAACAGAAAAGAAAAACAAAAACTGCTATCTCATTCTCTATCTCTTCTTTTTGTTACAGATTTATTTTCAGTCTTTCCCCAATCTGCCTTATCTCCTCAGTTAAGTGCTTTGGTATAATCTTATCCCCAAACCAAACTTAAGACAGCAAGGGACCTGCCTCTGAGTTCTTTGCACAACCCTCAAAACTGGAGAAAAACCGAAACTGCAACTGAAAAGCAGAAGTAGTTTTCTTCTTCTTTTTCTTCTATCCTCCCCTTCTGTTTGTTCAGGATTGGGTTTCTCTCGTTTCCCCCAAGCTTTTGAGTCTATTAGTTACACATCTTGATATAGTTTAGATTTTAAAACAACCCAAAATCACTCCTCTCAAAATCCTCTACAGGAATCTTAAACTGAAACTTGAACCTGTATAGTTTTTTTTTTCTTTCTGTTTCGTGTTTCTGTCTCTCTATGCTAACTGTTTGTCCCAGATTGCCTAGCTACTTCATCGAGGTTATAACCCCATAACCAACCCCAAGGTAACCATGACTGCACTTCTCGCATTTTTTTTTCACCTAATCTGAGGACAGAAGAAAATTAAAGAAACTGAAATCGAGTTACTGCATCCTCCTACTGCTATCCTCCTTTCTGAAGTTTTAAATGGTTTCTCTTGCACCTCCAACTTATCTACACGTAGGTTAAAGTGTTAGCAGGGTTTTAGATCAAATTCCCAGCCACTACAATCTTTATAATACCTCTGGAAGTTGATATACAGAAGACAGACGCTACAGAATTTGAAATGTGATAACAGTTTAACTTGACAGGTTTGTTTCCTTTTTGTTTCCTGATCACATAATTAGTTTAGGAATACTCACCACTGGAGTTTCTCAGCTGATCTCCCTTGCTGACCTTTGGCACACTACGAGGCCTCCAGCCCCTGAATCACTAGACAAGAATTGAAGGGAGTTTCCCAGGAGTTAGGCTTGAAAACAAAAGAGAAAGACAGTGACTGAAGCAACAGAAGGAAGAAAGAAATCTGTTTTCAGGGACTCCACCTTCTAGTTGTATTACACGTCAGGTTTTGGCAGATTGTTGCTCAAAAGCTTTCAGGCCCTTCATTGATGGAATGGAATGGAGCAAACACACACAGCACAAGGAGGGAAAGTAGAGTGAGCAGGGTTAGTCTTATCGAGCACAAGAACTGATGCACCAGGTTGTTTGACTGATCTGGTGTTTACCTTTAGCTGATATCCAACTCCGTGTGTTGCTAGTTGTGACAGTTTCCTTCTTGCAAGAAAATGAAGGCAGTTTAGAGAGGTTGAGTAGGGAGTTCTCGGACAGAGCCTACATGGAAGGAAATCAGAAGTGAAACGAGAAGGAGGAGAGCAATGAAATCAGTAGCATTCACCTTGCGTGCAAGAGAAATCAGAGAGAAGTGAGAGGAGTTTCTGATTATGTAGAAACTAGTGCATGCAAGAGGAGGGACAAGGGTGGTCTGAAAGTTTATGATTCAAATGGCACAAGGCTAGTGAGTAGAATGGCGTGAAAGTCAGAGAACAAATTCCAACGTTGTTTTGTTTTGATGGGGCACTTAAAAATAATCCGCCCAGACAGGGAGAATTGTAGCAGGAAATTTTTTGTTGAAACCGATGGGGAAATGGGTGTGCTGTCCGAGACTTGCACAGGGTATGAGAACTGGTTTGTTTCAGTAGTAATTGGGAACTGCTTGGTGTTACTGTACGGTTAGTACAGAGGAGGAGAGTCTTGTGCCCATTGTGAAAAGGAGAGAAGACCACCTGGTGCTTGGGTTTGGCTCTGTTCGAGAGTTTGAAACCGACAAGCTGTTTGGGCTCTGGAATTTGAGCTAAAGGGGGGCACGTGAGTGGGGTTGGTGCACTAGCGCTGTGTACTGTCGATTGCACAGCAATCTGTCATGTTTCACTATCTTCTTTTATCACTTAGTAGTCTTATATCCAGAGGTGTAGATTACTACTGAAAATGAGCATAGCTCAACCGGTTAAGCACTCAGGTAAAGTACGGGAGGTCTCGGGTTTGAGCCTCAGCGGGAGCGTCTTTGCTCCTTTTCTTTCTTTTTTTTTTGTATAAGTTATACTTGATTATTTACATATGTAATATCATATAATACACCACGTTATGTTTATTTATTTATTTGTTACAAAGTTATGCGACGTTATCATTTATTAAACGTTACGATGTTATGATTACTATTTATATTACAACGTTATAATATCATAACGTTATGTACATGTATTCTCGTACTCGGACATATATAGGTACGACTATGTTAACATATAACGTTGCTAAATTTAATTGTTCATAGATTATTTTATGTCCGAATTATATAACGCGTTATTTTCGGATATTCTCCTCGCGTTTGTGATTTTATGTGAGTAAATATTTAGGGTTGTTTCATTAAGTAACAAAGAGTTAGTAAGTATGAATTGGGAAACAGTAGGGAAAGTAATGAGTAAGGTTAATTATAGATAATTAACCACCCGAATCTATGTATATGCTAGGATTCGAATAGTTGAACACCGAAGAGGAGTCGGTGAGTCCAAAGTCAACGGTGAAAGGTATGATGTCTTCATGTCCTGTATCCTAACCTGGTTACCCCGATTTGTGTGCTTATTTGATCACCTAAATAAGATAAATGCATGAATCGGACTTTATTGCACTTGCTTGTGCTTGTTTATACTGTACTTGATATAATTGTCTTGAACAATAGTTTGTATAATTCATGAAATAAATGAATGATGATGAAGTGTATTTGTACCTTGTATTGTACTTGTGTATTGTATTGTACTTCGTATGGATGTGTATTTGAGCAATGTAATTGTGTATGTGGCTTGGATGTGTGACTTCTACTAATTCCTAACTACCTAACTCCTAACGTAAGTATTGAGTAAATTGGAATGAGTAGAAGTCCGATATAGTTTCGGCCACGCGTGAGGATGAGGAGACACAAGAGGTTGGATCCGATTCCTGGTTCTTAAACTGGTCCACGGCCCAAACCCCTTAAATGGGTAGCATCCTGGATTGGTGAACCAAGTAAATCCCGGTGGTGGGACAGAGTAGTCCCCGGGCCGAAGGTCCCGACGACTTGACTTGAGTATGTAGTAAGTAAGTAAAGTATTGTATGAGTAATGGTCTAGGCTGGTGTAAGTCATTGACCCCGAGTAAAAGAGTAAAGTGCACCCATTTCTAACCTAGGTGGGTAATGAAGCTAACAAGTATTGCGTATGTATTGTGTATGTATTGTGTATGAATTGAGTATGTATTGTGTATGCGTATTTCGGTAAAGGTAAGTATGTATGGTTGGCTTGTATTGTCTTCCTTGTATGTATTGAAGTGTATGTATGTATTCCTTGCATAAAGTAATGTAGTATTATGTATGGAAGCATGTATGCATGTATGTATGAATAAAATGAATTGCATGAATTCGACCAAGTGGTCGGCGTACCCTCGCTAGTACGCGGGGTATGCGGTTATCATATTCAGCGTAAGCTGAGCCCCTTAGGGCACCATTTTTAGTGTGCAGGTACTCGAAGCGGATATGAACACAGTAAGAGACCGATAGCTAGATTTGGATAGCTAGGAGTGAAATGTAGATAGTAGTGAATTGTATAGGGCTTGTAGCCTGGATGTAGATGTACACCCTAAGGATTGAAAGTATGTAGATTGTGAGGAATGGGTAGTAGTAGTCTCTTAATGAGTATGTATGAAATTAAAAGAGGTATCATATTTGAATAAGGGTCTTAGTAAACTCGGTGTATTATAATGTATTGAACTTATGGAGTATTGTATTGAAAGGGAAGTTGTAGTACTTGGTTGTAAATGTAGTAAGGATTGCATTTTGTGTAGTACTCGGATATTCTGGTCCATCAGATCGATGCTGTAAGTAGTAGTAGTAGCCTTGTTAGTCACATGGGTGGCTAACGGCATTGTTTCACCCACCATGGAGTAAGTATGTATCCGCTGCGAAGGTATGTAAGTATGTATTGATTGGACGGTAATAACGGTATTAGCGGTAAGGGTGTTACATTACCCGTCTAAAGAGGTAAGCTGGGTATTATGGGAAAGGGAGAGAGAACATGAGAGAATGTTTCTAATCCCGTAATGAGATTATAAAAGCCCGGTGGTGAGACCTATATATGTCTCTGCCCGGAGGCCCTTGAGGCTTAATTTAAAATTATTTAAGAGTAGAATAATTAAGTAAACTAGATCAGGACCGAGAGTGTCTAAAGATCTAGGAGACAGGTAAACTACCCGGTTGGGATGGAAAAATTGATGAGTAATGGGAATGAAATTCACTTGAGATACGGTCTCTCAAGGTTTAAGAATAAGGTAGTTGAATTTACCGAGCTGGATGTGATAACTGTGTGGAATGGATTCCTGGATTGAATGTGGAGTGTTGTGTGAATGTACATATATGATGTATTGTGTATTGCATGCTGTTTGAAATAAAATGAATCGCATGCTCTCGACCAATTAGTCGGCGTACCCTCGCTAGTACGCGGGTATGCGGAAGTCATATGCAGCAATTTTGCTGAGCCCCTTGGGGCGATGTTTTTATTTTCCATGTACAATGAAGTCAGTCACCGTTCGAGAGTAGGACGGGGTTGTGATTAAGTAAGGGTAGTTGTTAGTTATTTGTATTGTTGTATTATGAAAATGTAAGACCGAAAGATCATTAATAATGTTGGGAATTGTAGATACTCGGTATATTATTTCATGGAGATTGTATTGTATATCATGGGATTGAAGGTTGTATTTGGGTTGAGAATTGATATAGGAATGAGATGTATCATTTTGTATAGTGTACTAGGTAAAGATCCATTAGACCGTTGCTATAAATGTTGTTGTATTTGGTTTGTTGTGTTGTGTTGGCCTTGTTAGTCACGGGGGTGACTAACGGCATTGTAATACCCGCCGCTGGTAGTTTGATTCCGCTGCTTGGGTATTGGTAAATGAGACGGGATAGGAGTTAATGGTTGGATTAGCGGCAGGGGTGTTACACATTTAGTCACTCAAAACCCATTTCTAAGACAATTTCTCAAAAATGTGCTTTAAGAGTCCTTAAAGCACAATTTGTGTTTTAACTTGTTTTTTAGCTTGGTTTTCTTTGGTAATTGATTTTACATGTCCTTTAGCATGTTAATAAAATCCAAGAATGATATTTAGGTGTTACCCAAAGTTACTCCAAGCTTAGAGCACATTTTTGCTTAAATTGCTCTTAGGGTGTTTCCTTGTGTTTTATTTGGTTTAAATTGTTTCCTAATGTTTCCAAGGCATTATTTAGCCTTATTATATCTTAACTTAACATATAAACACCATAGGTAGGTTTGGGGTATTTCATAAACTGCTTAGCTAGAATATCTCTAAGAATCCCAACTACTCTAAATAATAAAGAGCAGATTAACAACTTATTAGTTTAACTAAAACTGGGCTTGTGGGCTAAATAGCCCAACTCTCCAATACTGACAACAACTATTAATTGCAGCTTGAACCCGTTGGACATTACGTGAGTAGCTTAAAAGCCAAGCTAGGCGTCACCTAACTCTAGAAACACTATGCAAATTACTAAACCCTGGATCACTAGGACTATAAAGATACACTAAGCTAATTTAAACTTCATAACTTTGAGCAAGTCAGCAAAGAAAAATTAACTAACTTCCTCAAAGGTGATTCCAAAACACAAAATATGTACTAAAAAGTACAATCACCCTCTAAGAGACGGAAGCCGGAAAAGTCTCCACCCATTCGAGCTACCAAATACATGTGTTGCAGAATTATCATCTGCTACCAATCTGATTTGCGTGCTTCCCTTTCCCAAAGATCATTGCGAGGTGCCACAACACCGTCGATAACCCAGTACTACTCCTCCTCCATCGCAAGATTGGCAAGGGAAAATAGATGAGCACCAAAAAACTTACGAAATAAAGAAATCAGTAACCGATCTCCTTTGCCGTCACCCCCGTACACATCGTTGTTCTTTGATCGATTAGCCATGGAATTACCGGTTGATTCACACTTCTATTCATCATCATTCCTTTCGAAGTAGGCCATCTCCAGTCTTCACCACATACATGCACTGACATGCATGCAACACACCACCATAGCAGAGGAAAATTTCAAGGCATCGCTCTATCTATACATGCAAGCGGATGAAAGCAGACCATCACCTAAGAACTCAAGAGCAACTATGTTTGTCAGAGAATTAGTCACAATCACCTTGTTATCATGACTGACACTACAGAGAGGAAGGATGGGCCATGCGATCTCTGTTCACCTGTTGTCAAGTAAAAACTGAAGAAGATAGGGGCAAACAATATATCGAATGGGTTGGAAATCACTGAAGAAGAAACACTAGAGGATCCACGTCCAATTTGGGCAAAGACACTTTTAAAGTGGGTAATAGAGGAGCGGAATAAACTGGAGACGATGCCACAATATCCTTGGGGTTTGACCTCGCCGATGATGTTAAGGATTGGGCGCAGGAAGAGTGATTCTGCCAAACGTCCTTCACTTAAATCAAGTTTGAGCTTGCCAAGTTTCCACAAAGTATCGCCATGATGGAGCTCCAATAAATTTGTTCCTTTCCAACAAAAAAGAGTAGATACATCCAAGCTAAAGGGGACGAGGGACAAAGGAAACCATTTGAGAAGACATCCATGGTAAAGACGGAAGAAACTACTTGATTTTACTAAAGGAGATGACAGAGAAGCTCCCGACGAAGGGAGAAGACAACTCCTGTCGAAGGGAAAAATGATCTTATTGATGTCACGATTAATAGTATTATCATGTATATGCACTCCGCACTACACTTCTCGTTATAAAGTTGCTAGTTTTTTTTTATAATTGGGGGCACAAGGCCCAAATGTGCCACAAGGGCAAAGCAATACATAAAGACTTAATCCTTAACCATATAGCTAATCTTACCTCACACCAAATCACTTTTTAGACACCTTACTCTTACCCCTCCTAGTAACCTTAGAAATACGGGAAAACTTGCTAAATCCTATAGCCTTAGACCAGTCATCCTTCTGGACCCATCCTTAGAGGAATTACCGGAACACCTATCAGAATCGTCCTTTGAGCCACCACTTGCATCTTGCTTCATTCGCCGGTAAGTCTCTCTACTCACGGATGATCCCAGCTATGTTATCAAGAGTGTGTGCCTCATCTGGGATAGAACACCCAAGCTCCTTAGCAAGAATGAGAGTCTGCTTCGCTTGCAACAAAGCCTCATCTGGATCCGCCACTAAATCATTGGGCCCTCTAGTAGGCTCGAAGCCTGGGGGGAACTCAAGATCCTCAAAGAGATTCCTAAGGCCACTATCCTCATTCTCACCCTCCTCCACGCGCATTTGGGAGCTTACTTGCAGGGCTTCTTCCAACACCTGAGCCTGGGGACCACCAGATTAGGAACCCGGTAGTCTACACAGGTCGGCCGCATCAACACAACTAAGGCCAAAGACGGCCCCCACATCTTCGCCACTGCCAAACTTATCTAACCATTGGGCTCCTTCCTCCAACCCTTCCCTAACATTGTTAACCAAGTCCTCCACAACTGGATCGACAGCCGAATCCTTCCTAATCAACGGCTCGCGAATGGACACTGGAACCCGAGTACCACTCCCCACAACCCCTTGACAGGGGCCCCCGTTGACACCAGCAAGCGTACTCGGAACAGGATAATGATGTGTGTGCAGTCCACTCCCAGCATGGTACCAAGCCAAACCCGAATCATACGGCCAAGAACCCAACCCCTGCGTTTGACTCCAACAACCATACTGATCAACGCCCTGCATCGGATACATCGGCCAATAGTAAACCATCGGATACATCCAACCGGAGGTGGGATAAGATGCACTATTTCAGAAACAGTTTTGCATCCTACTCAGCATTAAACCTTCACCGTTATTTACATTCCCAATAATACCTCGAGCCGTGCTTGCCTCCTCGGTCTTGGTACACGACGTCTTCACTTCTGTAGCAACTCCTAATGCCGCCTCCTCAACACAGCTACACGAACATCAGCAACATTTGACAAGAATTTGAATACGCTGGCGGCTGTGTAGGCTCCCCGTGGTGCCCACACGCTCAACACCCAACTTCATGCACGCGCCACCGACCACCACTTCAACTTCTCCTAGGGGCACTAAACTCGCAGTACCGGTGTCGATTCCACCTACAACTTCTCTTTTACCTGGCACCACAGACTCAGTCTCCGGGGAGTTGCCCGGCATGACAGAATTAACCTTACCGCCTTTCAGATTTAACAATCCTGCACCAACATCAGAGGAGCTCTGTGCATCATATTTAGCTCGTCGCGCAAACAATTTATTCCCCATAAAGGTGCGGCCGCGAACCTTTTCCACCGTCTGACTGACATGAAAAGGATTAGACATCTTAACAATGGCAAAAGCCATCCTATTGTTCAATCGCCGCTTCCTCGAGATGAATATGCGCATAATACTCTCATCCATTCGCAGAAGCCACCGGAGAGCACGCCCATCAACCACTCTGTTAAGGTTGTCGATGAAGAGCGAACACCCCTGACTCTTGTCACCAGAACCAATTCCTTTCTTCTCGTCATTCGCAAGGCTACGCACCAGGTAGCGTTGGTACTTCCCGTGAGTCAACGTCGCCGGCCTACTACCCAACCTTAGGGAAGTTCGAGAGCTCCGTTGCCACCTCGAACGCCATCGCGCCCCCCTCCTAGGGCTTCCTTTACTCTCTGTAAAAAATCGAGACTACCGCCAGTTGCGAGTCCTACTGCGGTGTCGCGACTTTGAAGATCTCCATCTCCCACTGTGAGAGTGGCTGCTCCTCCGCCTTCGTAAATTCTCTCGTCCTCTCCAAGATTCACACGAAACCCGATCTCGCCTATCCCATGACCCGCGCCTCCTCCGTTTGTCAAAATTCTCTCGATCTCTCCGACTCCCTCCTCTCTCTCTCTCTCATGTCAAGACCCCTCATTATATTGAATGAGGGGAGGGGCCTCATTTTGCATCATCGATGACGTTATTGGTTCATTTGGGAACAACTATTGAGGGCTTCTCTGTTGGGTTCTACTATTGAAAATTAAGAAGTTGTATGTTAAAGGTTTTACAGAAGGTGTCAGCTATTGGTTTTGGGGTTTTGGTAAAAGTATGTTATTGGTTTTAAGAATCTGTTATTTTTGTTTTAATTAGTAAATTGTATGTTGCATTTAGTATTAATTTGTTAGTTTACATATATTACTGATTGTACAAAAGCTTGACCTGTTAGAAGTGCTTTCTCTTATGGATTTGATTGATTTATACAACTTCACATATGATAAGTGTGAAATATATATACTTTTAGGGATTTAATTCTTCCTATTCTCACAACAATTCATGTCATATTTCTCACTTTTCATACATTTTTCCTTATATTTATGTTTTGATATGAACGGATACATTTTATGTGTCAAATGTAGGAAAATATATTAGAAATGCATAAATTATTTTACAAGCTTTGCAACACAATAAACGGGAAGCAAAATGGAGTTCGAACGAAGAATCTAGGCCCAAAACAAGTTGACACATCGACCTGTCCAAACATGAGTCCGGACTTGCATGTCCGGACGCAGCTGTCAGAAGTTGATAATACACATTTTTAAGATATAAAAATCTCTATTTTTGGTATAAAAAGGCACCTAGGGTTAGAAAAACAAACACGCTTCATTCACGCCATACGGCTGCGCCTCTCTTGGGGGCTTCAGCCTCCTCTTTCTCACACCCGCACAAGTCCACTATTATTAGCACCCACACTTGACGACAAAATGTGGAGCGGGGATATTCTAATAGAGTTTCTTCTTTCCTTTTCTCTAATTTGTTCAATGTGTTCTTTCTTTGTTGTTATTTTTCCATTTTTATATTTATGTTAGCGTAGTTAGTTTAGCTCCCCGAATTAGGGTAGCAAACCGGATCTTAATATTAATTTTGTAATCTTTTCACTAATTGATTAATGCAGTAGTTTAATTACAGTTCTTCATGCGCTTTAATTCTCTAGCTAATTATTAAAGCAATCTTTGTTGTTTTCTAATCAAAATGCGGTGCTAAGATTAGTTATCAAGACTTGGGAAGTTAAACCGGATTAACGACTAGAAGCAATGTTTGCCTATTGGTTAATGTGTCTCCAATAAGAATTGGTTATAAGAGATTGGTTAGAATTGACTTGGGCATGGTTTGCGGCTTGTTATTTCTACCAGTTAGCATTCGTTGTACAGGGACCAGTCAACGGATTAATTAAGATTCATGAGTTTATTGTAGAATTAGGGAAGAGTTTATTAATAGAATAATAAAGTGAAGGTTTGTAGAACAATCCGGGGTGCTTTCTTAGATTTAGAGTTTTAATCTTTATTTATTTACTTAGTTTATTTTGATTGTTTTCTTATTTTACATTTGTTTATTGAGTCATTCATTTTGTTAAATTAAGTAAAATCTTAAAAAGTGACGTTTTCTGTTTTCTTAGTTTAGTTTCTCAGTTAGTTAATTAATTGTCAATTAATTGAACGAGGTCCCTGAGATCGACAACCCCCGCTTAATTCACTATTCCGCAAAATGATAGGTACACAGTCTAGGCAGAGATAGTCACATATTTCTGCTACAAGTTGTTGGCGCCGTTGTCGGGGACCTCTGGCACGATTAATTGACATTTTTTTATTTTAATTGAGATTTTAGGATTTAATTTCTATTTTGTTTCCTTTTTGTTTTTACTTAGTCTTAGTCTTAGGCTATTTATGTTCTATTTTTTGTATTCACGTTAACTTATTTTATCTACTTATGAATTTTGTTTTGATTACGATTAGTTTTATTTTCAATTTTTGTTTTTTGCATTTGCATTCTAGTACTAGGAATTTTGGTTTTTCTTTTTTATTCAACTTTTCTTCATAGATTTTAGAGAAATTTCATGAAACGCCACTACATTTTTTGCTAATTCATGAAATGCCATTAAAAAAAATAAAATCATGAAATGTCACTATATTTTCTGAAAAGTCCATGAAATGCCATTATAGATGGAAAAAGATCAAAATACCCCTACTAGTTAACAAAATACTTTTAAAGTTCACAATATGCCCCTAAGTGTTAGAAATTAACAAAAATAGCAAAATACAATAAAAATATAAAAAAATTATAACATTTATAAAATTTATAAAAACCAAAAAAATTTATAAAAATTTTAAAAATTAAAAAAATATATAATTAAATATTATAAAATAAATATTTCATTTTTTAAAATTAATTCAATATCATAAAAAAAAGAATATTGAGTTCTAAACAAATAATTTACATCAATTTTTCTACCAATTTAGTACCATAATTTATACCAAATAAGTAACATAATTTTTATCATACATTATCAATTATTATTTGGGGGGTTGCTATTCGCAGTACAAAATTACTAATTACCGCAGTACAAAAATTTTTTAATTCATATTGACGTTGTACACATGTAATAATGTGTCGCTGTGTTTTTTTTCCCAAAAATTATATTTGAAAGTAAATTTACCGAAGTAGTTTGTAGTTGATTAGTAGAGAATTTTACTAGTTACTTTTTTGTTGGAATCAATACAGGAACCTTTTTATTGTAAAAAAAAGTGTTGGATTATATTTTTATGTGTTTATATTATTAATTTGACTTAAAATTAATTTGTACTGTGAATAGCAAAATACTTTACTATTTGCAGTACAATTCTTTTTTTCACCAAACTTAGTTGAATAAGTTTGAATGTTACGGGGAGACACTTTTTTTTGAAATAATAGACAATTGAATGACCAAATTTAAGTCAATATGATTAAAACAACAACTAAGTTAAAGAAAAACTGGGTTACAACAACTAATTTATAGAAAAACTAAGTTACAACAACTAAGTTAAAGAAAAACTAAGTTACAACAACTAAGTTTAAGAAAGAATAAGTTACAACAACTAAGTTAAAGAAAAACTAAGGTACAACGTTGATCCAACTATCTAACCTAGATTGTATTTGATGAATCCAAGGTCCGACAGTGTTTGGATCTCTATAAAAGAACCACTACGGATAGACAGGGGGAGTGGGGAGTCATCAACCATGCCGAACCTTACGAAATGACCCTGGGGGCAAATTCCTATGTGTATCTCTCCTCTTGGGCTATCACGATCGGTGTAATTATCGAGCGGAAGGTATGTGGCACTTGTCATACCCCCCCAGACAGTAGAGTAGAAAACTACTATCGAAGTGTAGTTTGTCGCGATCGCCAACCCTATTTCCGTGTTCATCCATTTCTCTGGCGGTGCTGGCTCTCCTGAATTCCAACAAAGCGCTCTTAACATGCCGTTGTACGGTCCTTCGTTAAAAATGGCCTTCTATAGTCCATTCACCGGTGTTGTATTCTTCATGTGATTGTACAATGCTCTACGGACATCTTTCAACCTCTCTTGATTTGAATATAGGTAATCAGCAATGACCCTGAAACCACAATTCCCATCTCCACGAACATCAATATACCCAGTCATATATTGATATAGGTTGGGGTTGAAATTCTGGTAGTATGGGAAGTTGTCTAGGGACAGGAATCGACTCGGATTTGATGATCCTCTATTACGTGATCTTCTATTTGATGGTGCTCCTTCTGACTGGCCTGCCCTTGGTCGGTTACGCTCCCAAGACGAAGGTTCCCGTCGGTTTGGTCTTAAGGGCCCGGTAGGTCTGCTAATTCCAAACTATTCCAATGGCTCTCCTAATTGGCACACCATATCTGGGTGAAGGAAGTTTTGGATTTGACTGTAACATTTCGCCATCAGAGTAGGATCATCTAACTATGCTACCTCAGAAGCTATGTCTCGCCATCTATTCTGTTCTTCCTCCATGTAGGATACCATATCAATTGTCGATTCATGTTTCTCCCAGCTTAGGGTATACCAGAAACGATGTATATCCCTCTTCGAGCATAGTATACCACTATCCAGCATGTAGTTTAATTTACAAGCGCAAGGTAATCCATGAGAGGTTACCTTGTCACATCCACAGAGTGAGCTGTCCATTTGCACATAATTTGCCCTTCCAAGCTCCTTGACTAGTTCATCTAAGCAAAGGGTACTAACCTTCCCGATCAGGTCAACAATTGGAACCCTCATGTGCTCTCTTCTGTGTTTTATCCTGGCTGCCTCAAAATCCTTTTTTAACTCCCAGATGCTTGTATTCACATGATCTTTAATCTTTGGAAAGATTACATCCAAAGTGTGTCTAGCACTCCTTAATCTCGCCTTTAGAGAAGAATGTGCGCTCTGCACCCTGTCAAATGTTTAAGTAAGTTTTATAGATCTATAACAATGACTGTATTATCTTAAACATTACAAGATTAACAATTTTACCTATTTGTCGTTGTGTTGCCGAAGTGCAACACATTCTTGACCCAAGCCTCCATAATTTTTCCTTGTATTTCTCCCAGACTAATGCAACATACGTAATGAAACGTGGGTAGCTTCGATATCTATTCTTGAAATTTTCGTACCTCTCGTTGTACTCCTGCCCTGTGCTCGAGTAGACAACCGAAGTCCACATTCGGACTGCAGCCGCCGCCCTTCCTCTATCACCCATATAAGTCTCGGCTTTCCCCTGAACGTTCCTACTTAGTGCCACCGACATAGTAGATGATGAGATTCAGGAAATACCTCTTCTAAGGCATTCATCAGGGCCAGACATCTGTCGGTGATAAATGTAGAGGTTGTAGTCCGCCCGAGGAGGTCCCTTAATTGTTGAAGTGCCCACACATACATGTCTGTTGATTCTGATACAAGAAAGGAGAAGGCAATGCTGAAGTTTTTACCTATACTCGTCATCCCGATGAACTGAACCAAAGGCATTTTTGCTATGTTTGTTTTATAGGTAGCATCAATGCCTATGACATACGGGAAAGCATGGAGCGGTAATCTAGATGTAGGGTGTGCAAAGAAGATGGACCCAAGTCATGTTTCATCCCCTAAATTGTTAAATATAATCATGTTATCTATCAAATTAATATGAAACCTAAATGATTGAAGTTATTTGAGACATACTGAGTTGACTTACTTGGTTTTGTAGTGTAATCGTAGTAGTAGTTGTTTTTGTCTAGCTCACTCAGCTGAGTCTGCACCATAGATCGACCATCTTTCTTTACTAGTTTTGTTTTTTGTATCCGGTTGAATATGTCTTTCCTTGTTGTTGACGTTTCTGGGTTGATTGTTGTGAGCTCTGAATAAATTGCACAGGGTGGCACACCGACTCTGCTTCTCTGATCGATCATAATCTCCTCCGCCTCAGTCAGGCGTTTTACCCACTTGCAAGAAACACCCGTAGCTTGTGTAATACCCTTAATTCGAAAAGGACAACCACATTTCTTTGAACCAGATGATCTGCGCCGGTTGATGACACCAGGTCGTGATGTCCTTTGTGGTTTCCAATACCTCTCACATGTTATGTGGAAATCTTGGCCCGACCGAGAACTTTGAATTATGGTGTAGATATAGTTGGGATGGCCACACTATCTACCCAAGCTTTTGCTTCTTCTTTACTCCTAAGGCCTGGTTTGCTTGAAATAAATAACATGTGTCCACCACCGGAGGTCGATTATACATTTGTTGCATGTAGTCATCCATCTCTGCATTATGATCTAGAACGCCTTCATCAAATTCATCCCAATCTGAATCAGTGGTTGAGTCACTTTCCTGCAATAAGGGTCGAGAGAATGTTAGATGAATATTGAAATATGAAATATTAGTGCGAATATGATTTACAAATACAATAAACTAAATACTTACTGGGCTTGATACTGTAACATACTCATGATCGGAAACTGAAGATTGACTCATGTTTAGAGAGCTTGCACAGTTTTACAAAATTATTTTTGGAAGAGAGTGAGGAGATAGAGAGCTTCGAGAATTTGGAGAGTGTGAGTGTGTGAAGATGAAATGGAGGAGGCATCCCTTATATAGAGGCTGGTCATGAACTAGCCACAAGGTTACAAGTACTGCAAACGGTAACCTGGTACGTGCACAGTGACCTGATACGTGTACCTTTTCTGACAAAAGTAATTACCTATGGTAACTTTGAATTCACTTTGTACTGCAAACGGTAACCTGGTACGTGCACAGTGACCTAGTACGTGTACCTTTTCTAACAAAAGTAATTACCTATGGTAAGTTTGAATTCACTTTGTACTGCAAACGGTAACCTGGTACGTGCACAGTGACCTGGTACGTGTACCTTTTCTGACAAAAGTAATTACCTATGGTAACTTTGAATTCACTTTGTACTGCAAACGGTAACCTGGTACGTGCACAGTGACCTGGTACGTGTACCTTTTCTGACAAAAGTAATTACCTATGGTAACTTTGAATTCACTTTGTACTGCAAACGGTAACCTGGTACGTGCACAGTGACCTGGTACGTGTACCTTTTCTGACAAAAGTAATTACCTATGGTAACTTTGAATTCACTTTGTATTGCAAACGGTAACCTGGTACGTGCACAGTGACCTAGTATGTGTACCTTTCCTGACAAAAGTAATTACCTATGGTAACTTTGAATTCACTTTGAACTGCAAACGGTAACCTGGTACGTGCACAGTGACCTAGTACGTGTACCTTTCCTGACAAAAGTAATTACCTATGGTAACTTTGAATTCACTTTGTAGTGCAAACGGTAACCTGGTACGTGCACAGTGACCTGGTACGTGTACCTTTCCTGACAAAAGTAATTACCTATGGTAACTTTGAATTCACTTTGTACTGCAAACGGTAACCTGGTACGTGCACAGTGACCTGGTACGTGAACCTTTCTTGACAAAAGTAATTACCTATGGTAACTTTGAATTCACTTTGTACCGGATCATCAACTTCTTCATGGTGTGTTTGGTACGCTTCCTTCGCCTAGAATCTAATTTGAATAGTGGGGGTGAATTCTTTTTATGGAAAATTCACGATATAAAACCTGTTTTCTTTCAGTAGCCGTTGAACTAGCCGTTGGACATATCAGTGACAGTTACTCAAATATTATAAAAGAGGGTACTAGTGTCCTAACATACTCATTCCTTACCCTGTGCTCTCAAAAGATGTCTAATTACATCTTGCTTGAACTCTTGATACCTTAATTCCCATTTCTCTCTCACAATCAAATGGAGTTTCCTTTCTGTTTGCACGTTAATTTTGTAGCTACTTTTGGTCGTCATTGAGCACAATTTGATAGAAGAATGGGGCACAGACGCATAGAAGTTACTATGACATATCCTAGTAATCTCCGTGATCTACAACAACGAGTAATTCGAGCACTACAGTCCTCCTCGGCAGAATAAACATAACAACCATGGTGTATTTGGGGCTGGAGGGCGACTACGAGTGGACTTTTATTCATGTACGAAATGATACATCATTTCGCCGGATGATGGAGAATTACATGGAGTACAATGATTTCATCGCTCATATTCCATTACTTGTTATTTATGATCCTATTGAGCCCGATGATGATGATTTTCAACACCAAGAACCAATTTATGAGACGCGACGTAATGTAATAGCACAGGGAATAGAGAGACAAAGGTTAGGAAATAATTAGGTTATTGGTTATTGCGTAATTGATCTTGTTAGTTCTCGTGTTGTCATACTTTTCGGGATTTATATCTTCGGTAGATGTTTGGATGTGGAATAAACGTGTTGTTATAGTTATTCACTTTTAATTATGTGATTCATCAGATTTGAATTCGGGGACTTATCTTTCTTAGGAATTTCTACATTTTGATATATTTCATTTCTCTTGACATATACAATCTTTGGTACATGTTTGATATTTCATTTCAACACTATCATTGCTAAGAACACTCAACGACCAACAAAGAATTTAGACCACCCAGATTGGCATTGATCTTAAGAAGCACATTTGTCAAAACTGATCGTCAAATTTGAAAGGAGCCATGCATTGTGTGACGACACCAAATTCTTCTTCTGCCAAGGCCCATAAATATCACAATTCTTTCTCTCAGCCAGCAAGCACAACAGAAACAAAGGCATTCGGGAAGTTTAGATTGAAGTTGGTCACACATCTTTTCTTTCTTAGGAATTTCTACATTTTGATATATTTCATTTCTCATGACATATTCAATCTTTGGTACATGTTAGATATTTCATTTCAACACTATCATTCCTGAGAACACTCAATGACCAACAAAGAATTTAGACCACCCAGATTGGCATTGATCTTAAGAAGCACATTTGTCAAATATTGATCGTCAAATTTGAAAGGAGCCATGCATTGTGTGACGACACCAAATTCTACCAAATTCTTCTTCTGCCAACAGATCATCAACAAGATCACCCAGATTGGCATTGTAGAAACGATGCATTTCTAGAAAAAATTTGGCATAGTCTACCCTGTTTTTCTTATCACACCGGTTCTAAGAACCTCCACAAAATCAACCAACAGATCATCAACAAGGTCACCAGCATTGTCAGCAATAATTGCACCATCACCAAGTCCACCAGAAAAAAACTACAACCACACAAATTGTACTAGCGTCTAACACACCAAGTAAAAATGGAAGACAACAAATAGTTCCAAGATGATACTAAAGTTTATTACATCCAAATCCAAGATGACAACCACTAGGGTGCACCATACTGGCGCGTGGTAACTATCCCATATGTATAAAGAGCTGAACACATCCTCAAGACCATGAGTTGCAGCCCTTTGTTCTTCTTCTGGCATCCCCGACGATAGTATGACCAGTCCCATGCATTGTTCTCTTGGTAGTACGGGCGTGCAAGCTCACTTGTCTCAGACAGTAGCTGTAACACACTTGGTCAGGTAAGTACACATACAAAATAAAAGTGATATGTGATGAAGTAGTATGAAAATATGACTTACTAGACAGGGATCTGGACGATGAACCAGGGTGGTCTGATAACTCTCAGGGTGTAGGATCTTCGGGTGTGTATGCTTGGTGTACCAATCTAGGTAGAGTGGGTCACAAGCATGCAACCGCGCATTTGTGGGTGTATACCCTAGAACCAGTAATTTAGGAGTGTTTTCCCACAAACTATACATGGGGGGGTATACACAGGTGTAGGGTGGGGTTTTTCCTCTTTTTCAAACCTTGGGTGGGTCTAATATGAGGTTTTGGGATACCCTGAATGTAACCAAATTGGCACAGACAACGCCCAGGAAAGTATGGCTCATTCAACCCCATAACCTGTATGTTACCTCTATACCATGTGCGCCCTCCATGAACATTAACATTATCCCGACCGTAGGGAAACCAATCAATTTACAATGAACATAAATAGTAAGATGTAACCAACAACGAAAGACAAAAATAATAATGGTTCAATGTGTTAGCAACTACAAAACACTTACATTTAGAGCAGTCAAAGCATCTAGATGCTCACGATAGCCTTGCAGTGAACTATGATCCTGCACTTGAGAGGTAGATCTCACCCATCTTAGAGCCCAAGGTCTATCATCATTAGAGCGCCAGTCTGGGCTAATCGCTGGTCTTAATGTAGGAAAGTACGCATAAATCTAGCACTGTGCATATAAAACACTAGAATGATTAAGCAGTACCAATTATTAATACTCCAGTGAGTTATCATATACTAGATGCACATTAGGACACATACCTCAAGTAACATCATAGAACCAACTATCCCAAGCTGGCGATATAACCATGCAAGAGTACTAGCTCCCCATGCATATTTACGAAGCTTGGTAGCTTTCTTCATGGGAGCTACTAACGAGAACAGCTGTGGACTCAGACGACCATTTGATTTTCCAGCTAATATGGTGGTACCGATCAAATGGTACAACCAACCACATGCCTGCTTCATTGGGTCTTCAGGTTCATCCCTACAGTGCTGCAACAAGCTCGCAATCGATACAACACCGGTATCCACAGTGTCTCTGTCATAGTCTCAACATCTCCTCCAAAATCAAGACAATCAGTATTACCTCCTTCGGCATCTCCCCTATCAATGGACAATCGACGATGGGGATTTGCAGTATCATCCACACATCATGCAGGGTAATCGTCATCTCACCGAACGTCATATGGAATGAGTTTGTATCAGGCTGCCACTCTCCACAAAAGCACTGATAAGGGACATATTGTTGCGGTATGGCATCGTAATATCCTGTAGGTGCTCTATACCAGAATACTTAAGCATGTTCCTTGCTCTTTTGCAGGTACTTGATCTTTTGGCCAGCATGTAAGCATCACCCTATGGGATTTGAAACTCAAAACCCCACGATCCTATATAATGACCAATATTCAACACTTACAAATGTTGTATGATTTAAATGATCAAATACAGAAGAAGAGAGAAGATAGAGAACATACCTTAGTCGAGGTCCATTAGTCAAGCGTTACATGACCCCCGAAGCTAGTGATAACACTAGTGAGTAGTGGACCACCAGGAACTGGCACCTCTGTCAACTTCCAAGAGGTAGGAATGACTGGAACCATCGCAGCGCTGCTTCCACTAGTACAGAAATGGTCTATCGCAGCGCCCCTACCGCAGCGGTTGTAAAAACAACCGCTGGATGAGATAGGCGATTTTAAAAAACCCGCACACCTATCTCAGCGGTTGTATTTAATAACCGCTGCGCTAGGGTTGTTAAAAAAAAAAACTCTATCGCAGCGGTTCCTACTAAGAACCACTGCGATAGGTCTTTTTTACAGACCTATCTCAGCGGTTCTTAGTAGGAACCGCGCTGCGATAGAGTTGTTTTATTTCCCCCAAATCGACTCCACTTCGTCTTCTCCCTCTTCATTCTCTTCTGTAATATTTCGAGAACGAAGAAGGCGACGGCGATTCCTCTCGCGACGCCTGCGACTGCGCCACCACCACTGCCCACCTTCTCCTTCCGCGCGCACCTCCGTCGTCCGCTGCCGCAGTTGCCGTCGCCGTCGCAACAGAGAGAACCGGTCGCAGGCGTCGATCATCGGTTCTAGCGGGAACCCTAGGTTCGAATTCGATTTGTAACTTCGAAATATGTTAATTATTGTCTTGTTGATTGAATAACTAGTTGTAATATAGTTATTGATTGTTAGTTTAGTTGTGTGTGCATAATTTGAATATAGATAGATTATTGAACAAGTATAAATAGTTGTGCATATAAGGTGTTCGATAAAATGCCTGAGTTGATATTGTTGCTGTTTGTGCCCTCTGCATACAACCCAAAGTTGTAAAAAACGGTATGGGAGTTTAGTTAGTATATATAAATATGCGATACGGAAGTACGGATACGGATAAAACGGGGTTAATGATACGGATGATAAATTTAATTATATAAATATAGAACTAATATTATAAACATGACTATGAAACTATGAAAGATATTAAAAAATAAAAATTGCAAATCAATATACAAATAATGCATATAAACATCTACTATATAAAATAACTTAGTGCAAGTATTATATACCATTTTATAATTTATAATTTTTTTCCACACTATAAGTTTTAACTTTTCATTATATAGATGCAATAAACAAGTTTGTAATTCAAAACAAGTTTTAATAGATTTATTGTATATGAATTTTGTTACTAAACTAATTAGATCTAAACGTTATATGTTGAATTCATTACATAATGACTACATGATACCAATGTCATAAACCATATATAAGTCATTTGTTGACATGAAAAAGTTTGAGAATTCATATGTATATATGTTGTTGACTATTATAATTTTACATAATTCCTGCAAAAAAAAAGACTATTAATTAAAAAATCCTGTAAAAAACTAGCTTAATATGTTGTTTTCGACAAATTTAATACGACTAATTTGGTGCTGAAATTAAAGTAATACTTGTAAATAAAACTACTACGAAAAGAAATTTATAATTTAAATTCATATTGATTGAAATTGTAAATAAAACTACTACGAAAAGAAAATGAATAACTACAAATCATTTTGTTCTTAATTCTCAAACTATTTAAAAATTAACTTCAAGTTTCACATTAATAAAGTGGTAAGATCTATAACTTTATAACATCTATGTTCTCCCATTACATTGCAGTATATACGTGCTTAATATGATAATGCTTGTAGTAATGTGTTTCTTGCCCCCCTAATATTATTACCTTGCTTCACCGCTGTCTGCAGTAATTGGGGTGGTCTCTAGGTCTCTTTCTTCCTCATTGCTTCTGTTGTGCAGCATGAGCTGAAAGGTAATAATATCATCTATTGGATGTTATCTTTTTTATTTTCTTAATATGATAATGCTTATAATAATGGATTTTCTGCCCCCCCTAATATTATTCCTTGCTTCCCCGCTGTCTGCAGTAATTGGGGTGGTCTCTACTTCTTCTTCCTATTTCTTCTACTGTGAAGTAAGAGTGAAAAGGTAACATCTTCATCTATGTTTTCTCTTGTTTGTTTAATTAATTATTGCAAAAAAATGGTTGTGGTTAATATTGAGTGATTGCGAATGGTTGCTGCCAATTGTGGAATTTATTTGTCGTGGTAAATAAGATGTTGGTGAATGCTTAATGATAAGCATGGGATTAACACGATTACGCAAAGGTCATGCCGAATTTTTCTAGAATCGAATTAGTCTTATTAATTAATTTTATTTGTTATTTGTGTATAAGAAATCTTTACTTTTCTTTGTCAGGTCTTCTGAATCTGCTATTGGATTTGTACCAGTACTTTCCCAGCCCATCACCAAAGCAGTCTCCTAGCTTCCCCCTTTGTACAACCTTAAAACAAGTAAGTAATTTATACTTGTTAAATTAAATGTGTTAGAATTGTTAGAATAAGGCTAGATTAGTTACGTTGGAACGTTAGAGTACTTAGGCTACGTTAGTTAGGTTGTAACCATAGAGTAGTGCTGAGTTTGGTTGCAACCGTACATCCAGTAGAAACATGCTCCATCTACAAATGCAGACGAAACTGAAAGACAAATCAATCTAAACATTGTTTTGTTTTCACATATAGAATGGAGCGTGACTGGATGTACGGTGATCGAGGGGGTCACTATTTTGATGAGAAGCTGAAAGAGTTTCTCAAAGCGGCAGTGCAACACAAGGACATAACAAAGGCGGACAATATTTCATGTCCTTGTGTTGACTGTGGGGTCGTAAGGAAATATGAAGACATTGAGGAAATTAGATTTCATCTTAAGTCCCGTGGATTCATGCCACATTACAAAAGATGGAATTTTCATGGAGAAACTGTTGCAGCTAGTGCTTCAACATCATCAAGTGCTCATGATCCACGTTACGCAAGTACCGCCCACACCTTCAATACCATCAATGAGTCGGTACCGTTAAGTGATTCAGGATTCGATGACAGCGAGACCACTCACCATGATGAGCAAATGGATGAAATGTTAGAAAATGTTGCGGATACTTTTGTCGATAAGCCGGAAGAGTATCAAAGATTGTTGGACGCATCAAAGACACCTTTGTACCCTTCGTGCGTTAAATACACAAATTGACTGCTGTGTACTTAATTTGTTCAACTTAAAGGGGAAATATGGAGTTGGTGACAAGTGTTTCACGTCATTTCTAGAGCTGATACATGATATGCTTCCTGATGAGAATGGTCTTCCTACATCCACCTACGAGAGGCAAAGAAATGGATGTGTCCAATGGGAGTTGAATATAAAAAGATTCATGCTTGCCCAAATAACTGTGTGCTTTATAGGGGTGAATACGAACATCTAGACAAGTGTCCTAAATGTTTGTTGTCCCGGTACAAGGACAAGGATGAGGATTCCTCCTTTCAGAAAAAAAATCGTCCAGTGAAATTATTGTGGTACTTGCCGATAATTCCTAGATTCAAACGGTTGTTTGCCAACCCAAAAGATGCGAAGAACTTACGATGGCACGCGGATGGTAGAAAAATCGATGAAAAATTAAGACATCCTGCAGACGGACCTCAGTGGAGAAATATCAACAGAAAATTCAAACATCATTTGGGGATGAGGATAGGAATCTGAGACTTGGATTGTGTACCGATGGGATGAACCCGTATGGCACGTTGAGCAGTCAGCACAGCACTTGGCCGGTGCTACTAGTGATCTACAATTTACCGTCATGGTTGTGCATGAAACGAAAATACATTATGTTATCACTCCTAATTTCTGGTCCAAAGCAACCTGGTCATAACATTGACGTATATCTTCCACCACTGATCGACGATCTGAACTTGTTGTGGAATGAAGGGACAGTGGTATATGATGCTCATGCGAAAGAAAATTTCACACTGAAGGCGATGTTGTTCTGTTCTGTAACGACTTTCCTGCCTATGGGAACTTGTCAGGATACTCGGTGAAAGGATTCAAAGCGTGTCCGGTATGTGAGGATGACACATGTTCAGATCGTCTGAAGCACTGCGGCAAAAATGTTTATATGTGTCATCGACGGTTTCTTCCAGTAGACCATCCTTACCGTTCGAGAAAGCAAAAGTTGTTCAACAATGAGCCCGAGACTCGTGTGGCTCGTCTGCCTTTGAATTCAGAGGAAGTGTATGCAAAGGTTAAAAGACATTGAAAATGTATTTGGAAACACATCCAAGCCGCCGAAGAACATTTGGAAAAAAACGTTCCATTTTTTGGGATCTACCGTATTGGCGGCATCTGCCTGTTCGACATTGTTTGGATATCATGCACATTGTGAAGAACGTCGGTGAGGCAGTGTGTGGTACTTTGCTCAACATACCCGGCAAGACGAAAGACGGATTGAAGGTGAGGAGAGATATGCAAGAGTTGCGCATACGGAAAGAACTACACCCAATAGAGGATGAGAAGCGAACATATCTACCTCCTGCGTGTTATACCCTCTCTAAGAGTGAAAAATTAAGTTTTTGCAAGTGTTTGCACACATTGAAGGTACCATCTGGGTACTCTTCAAACTGGAAGAACCTAGTTTCTATGAAGGATTTGAAACTGTTAGGCATGAAATCTCATGATTATCATGTGTTAATGTTGCATCTTCTTCCAGTTGCAATACGAGGGATATTACCAGAAAATGTCAGCAGAAATGCTCTAACTCGATTATGTTTCTTCTTCAACGCTGTCTGCTGCAAGGCAATTGACTCAGACACCCTCGATGATCTGCAACATGAAATTGTTGTGACAATGTGCCAGCTTGAGATTTATTCCCACCATCTTTCTTCGACATAATGGTGCTTAGTAGTGCATATTGTCCGAGAGATCAAATATTGTGGTCCGGTTTACTTACGTTACATGTATCCTTTCGAACGATATATGGGGATTCTGAAGGGTAGAATGAAAAACAGATATAGACCGGAAGGCAGTATCATCGACGAAGCAACAGTGACTGAGGAAGTCACAGAATTCGTAACAAGTTATTTGAACGATGCAGAGTCAATTGGTATTCCCAAACCACGTCACCATGGTAGATTTGAGGGTAAAGGAGTTATTGGCAAAAAGGTTGTTCGTATCTCTCGTGATCTTAATCAGGCACATTTGTTTGTACTGCAACACCTTGAGGTTGTTGAACCCTACTTCGATATTCACATTGCTGAGTTGAGTCGACAAAACCCTACCAAAAACCGTATCTGGCTTAAAAAAGAACAAAATCGAGTATTCGTCCAATGGTTTAAGGAATATGTGTTTGAGCAAGCTTCATTGAACCCCGAAGATGTCAGTGAAGAAATCAGATGTCTAGCTGTTGGTTCTGGAACAGATGTTGTATCGTATGAAGGGTATGACATTAATGGATGCACATACACTGCACGCCAAGATGCTAAATCAATACATCAGAACAGTGGGGTAAAAATTGAAGCATCGGTGACTAAATATGGTCTAGGTAACCAGGTTCAACCAATGAGCAGTAGTAGTTGGTATTATGGTGTGATAGAGGACATATGGGAACTAAACTATCACATTGATTCGTTTCTATTGTTCCGCTGCAATTGGGTGGACAACCGACATGGACTCCAAAATGATAAAGGACTTATTTTGGTTGATCTTTCACGTGTTACAACTAATAAGGAAGATCAGTTTGTGTTGGGTAAAGACTGTGACACAGGTGTTTTTGTTGAAGACCCGAAGCTAGTAGATGGCATGTTGTCTTCCGGAGAAGACGGTGTTTGTTTGAGGATGAAAACAACGACGATGATGATAATGAGATGAGAGATGAAACTGTATCGTTGCATACAGGGTTGCATGATTCAACTGATGATTTACAAAATGATGATGTTCAGACCATTTACGCTCGATCAGACCATAATGAGGGGGTTTGGGTAGAAACAGATCATGATATATGTTACTATGTCTAGGTAACACCATTGGTTGAAATTACATTATATAATTCGTATTATTGTTGTTACAATGTTATCAGAATAATTATTTATGTTTTATTTTTGCAATTATACATCGTTCCATGAATATTGATCTAATGTGTGTGTGTTTTTTTCCTCAGTGGATGATGATCCTATTGATGATCCTATATGACAGCTGCTCCTGACTGGGGATAGTAGACCGGCAAAACGCACCACACGAGGTGGTAAAAAGAAATCAAAGAAAGCAGACGTAGAGACCACCCCACAGCAGACCGAGACAGCAGGGCCTTCACAGGAAGGACAAGAGATACAAGTTGCTCCTCCGCCTCTCAAGAAACCCAAAAAACAGGGGCAACCCGTGGGCTGAAAGCAAATAGAGGCCCACCGACAAAGCCTTGGAGTTCAATGAATTTAATCAGCCCACCGGGTACCTGGAAAAATGATTTCACTGCTCTAGCCAGGCATTTGGTGAGTACATATTTCAATATAAACCACAATTGGAAGCAGTGCCTCAGGCGTTGAAGGAGCAGATATTTGAACGTCTCAAGGTATTTGTTACACTAATAGTTTGTTTTAAGATTTATATAGTTACTTTTTTACACTAATTACCTTTTTTTTGTGCATATAGGACCGATTCTGTATAGATCCTTCTCTGAAGGATGATGTGATGAAGGGGATTGCCACACAATTCAAAGACTTCAGATCTCTACTCACGAGGCAATACATTTACTGTGAGGAGCCCGCAGAGATAAGAGGAGGCAGAAGGTGAAGATGTGGATGATCGGAGACCACCGTGGCAAAAATATGATGATATTACTAAGAGCAGTGGAATGAGTTTGTTGCGAGGCGTCTGACCCCTGAGTTCAAGGTGAGTTTCACACTAGTAGTTGTTCTTTTGTATGATAAATGTTTAAGTGTCCTTACAGTTCATTTGGTTAATTCGTCTTTTTCATATATTATTTGCATAATTTGTCTTTTCATACATATATGTAGGCTATATGTGAGAAACAACAACAAAATGCAAAAAAAATCGTTACCCCCATCACATGGGGAGTACAAGTATTGCTCAGCGTGTGCCGCAGTGGGAGAAAGAGGGGTTGCTGCCAGCTGGCTCGAATGTCAGTGAACGAAGGATGAAGGTTTGGGACTTAAGTCGACGGAAGAAACCTTCAAATCCGGCGGCACCTACTGAGTATGATGACGGCACGAGAGAGGTCATCAACCAAATGGTAAGTGATTTTTAGTTTAAAAAATGTTTATTATATTTATAGAGTAACAATAGCAGTTAAATAAACCGAAGCATCCTTATTGACTTATTAAACTCCATAACAGGAAGAGTTAAGCTCCCAGATCACCCAGGGCACTTGGCAGCCCGTTAGGCAGGATGATCCACTTTCCCGCGCTCTCGGGAAGAAGGATCATCCGGGTCGTGCAGTAGGCTTTGGTGGTCATGTCGGTATACGCCAAGCCTTCGGTAATCCTGGGTCGAGACACTGTCCTACAGGGAGCATTACATATGAGGAGCACTTACGCCAGAATGCGGAGCTTGAGCAGTGACTACGAAATGAATTTCGACAGTCAATCGCTGAAGCTATGGAGATGATGCGCTCTGAGAGGATGAGTCAGGAGGTTTCTAGACCGCCAGATCAGGCACAAGCATCAGAGCCCGCAGCAGTGCCTCCCAGTAGTGTTCACTCCGTCAACCTTTCCATATTCATCTCTCAAGGTTAGAACAACATGTTAACTACCAATACAAAAAAAAAACAAATTATACACTTGTTTATGTGCATCTAAAATCTTTAATTTTGAAAATTTAGCAACCAATTGACTGCACATTGTTCCAAGTGATTGGCGTTGACGAAGTCGAAGTAGGGTGGGGAAAACTTTTCAAGTCTTGTGCTGGAGACACCGTGAGGAATACAGCGCTCCGAGAGTACCATGCCCGGGTGGTTGTTGAAGGTTACGCGCCTGCTTACGCGGATTGTCAGATACCGGTGCCCAGTGCAGACATATCCACCCTTCGTCAAGCTGAATCCAATTCAGTACAGTGGCCCTGTAGATTGATTAGGCTTGGGGAGCAGCAGGTAACCCCATGAAAAAACTTATTCTTTAACATATCCTAGAGTAGAAACATATACTTATTAAATTAATATATTAGGAACACATTCAATCAAATTCTGATAAGGCAAAAGGAAAGAGAGTTGTTGTTGCACCAGCTAATCCTTCGATGGCATCCGCGACTAGAGTTGTGATGAGATCGAATTTGCTACGACCGGCGGTTCTGAATGCCTTACCCCCCATGCTGAAACTGTTGCACTCCACACTATTGATGACGCCGCCAGGAAGAGATTCGGTTATAATGGAACCAAGACCGGATCTTTTTCACTATAGAGGCGCTCAGAGTTTTGAAATCTATCTTACTGATTTTGTGGAGTTGTTCACGAAGGATAGGTTGAGTGCGTCGATTCTCAAATCGGCTTGCATGTGAGTAATTAGCATACGTTGTACACATTTTACTCTGTATATTTGAAAATTAATTCATAATATTTGTTTCTTTATATTGTGCAGGTTTATTGATGACAAGGCGGTCCAAGTACATGAGAATAGTAGTTTCGGGTTCCTATGCCCTCACTACTGTTCCGAAGCTAATATGGGATCTGACCCCGAAGCGTTGGTCCAGTATTTGTCGAATGTGATACATGCGTGTGCAGTTGCAGATAAATCTTACATAATGCTGCCTCTTCATCAAGGGTAAGAATGTTATCTAATGTTAAGTTAGTTTAAAAATTATGATATTTGTATTATGTAATTGATTGAATTAAGTTATGCCTGTATTGTAATCTATGAACAGCCGACACTGGTCTTTGCTCGTTCTATGTATAAAAAGCCCAAGAGTCCTGCAGCTTGACTCAGCATCTCTGCGTCCCCAGAGGCCACTTATATATAACATGTTGATGAGGTGATGAATTTACTTAACTTGATTAATTATCAATTTTTAGTTATTTCTTAATCATCCGGTTGATAACTTTTACTTTATCTGTGCGTATGAATTCTAGTGCCTTTGTATCTGTAATGACGCAAGTCCGAGGAGAGAGATATAAGAAGATTCCGTGGAATGTAGTCAAGGTATTTTTGTAGTCCTTATTCAAATTTTGTAGTATGTTCATTAGTTTTAAAATAGGAACAGTATTATAATTTATGTGTTAAATCGATTTTGAATATGTACGCATATACATGTGCAGTGTCCACAGCAGCTGGGAGGTTCGGAATGTGGCTACTATGTCATTCGGTTTATGAGTGACTTGATAGCGGGACCGAGACTCTTGCCAGAGAAGTCTCTAGACCTGGTAAGTAGCATTCTCGAAATATTTTGGTTTTGTAGATAATTTTTAACATTGATTCTTAAACTCAAGTATTATTAGCAACTAATCATATTTCTTTTTGTGTTATTCCAAGGCTTTTGAAGAGTTGGTAGACGGTTACAACGAAGGACATATAACCGAGGTGCTCGAAGAATGGGCACAATTCATGAGCGTTAATGTATGTTGCTTCTAGGGTTTGGTAGGATTGAGTAGGATGATTTTGAAATTCTCATGAAACAATTGTCGTTTTTGTAAAGATTTTGTAGATGTTTGATTAATTTGCTCAAATTTGTAAATGTAAGTGGATTATTGCCCGTAAATAGGTTTGGTGGCTATTTAAATGGTGAAATGGTTGATCTAATGCCCCACTGTGGTGGCATTGTTAATTGCTATATCTTAACAGGTTTGATTGATTTTGGGTGTGTGTGGTAGAATTGTAGGGTGGAATGGAAAAAACAAAAAAAAAAACCTATTGCAGCGGTTCTTACTAAGAACCGCTGCGATAGTTTGTTTTTTTTAAAAAAAACAACCTATTGCAGCGGTTCTTAGTAAGAACCGCTGGGATAGGTCGCTTTTTTTTTAAAAAAAAAAAGGTCTACTGCAGCGGTTCTTTGAAAGAACCGCTGCGTTAGACTACCTACCGCAGCGGTTCTACAACCGCTGCGTAGGTAAACACCTACCGCAGCGGCACCCATCGCAGCGGTTTTCAACCGCTGCCATAGGTACCAAACAACCGCTGCGGTAGGGTCTTTTTCTACTAGTGTTCCTCGTCAGTGTCATCCTCCTTATCCATGACTTCATCATCTTCATTATCCTGCTCCTCCTCCACGTCGGGTAAGTCCTCATCATCAGCTCCACGACCACCGTCATCAGCATGTGGCAAACACTCAGTCATCACATGGTCCTCATCAGCACAGGCGGGTGATGGGTGTGGTGGATGTGATGAACTACCACCGCCTGATGTCTGAGCTTCTAATGGAGCAGTCTGGTGGCTTGCTTCCCCCGAGATATTGTAGCTAGCGTTGTGCAGTGATCTATCAGACCAAGCACTACTGGATGATGACACCACTGGCATGCGTCTCCTCGGTATATCGAGAGGTGAGGATGGTAGGTGGCGTATCAATACCTAGGATACCTGAGAGTTTCCTAACCTTGGTGAGAAACATGATGGATATTGCTCAAGACTGTGAGACTTATCCATTACCTGACATGACACCTGACGTCTGCATCGTCAACTACTACGAGCAGGGAGGAAAGCTTGGGATGCACCAGGACCGTGATGAGACGACCGAGTCCATCACCGGAGGAATACCGGTTGTGTCATTCTCCATCGGCGATGATGCTGAGTTCATCTATGGAGACCAGAAGAGGATGGATCTAGCGAGCAAGATCATCCTCAAGTCTGGGGATGTGTTGGTATTTGGTGGAGAGTCGAGGCTAGTATATCATGGAATCAAGACCATTAAGCTCAATACCGCCCTACCAGCTCTAGTGAATGAGACCCACATCCGACCTGGCCGTTTAAATTTAACTTTCAGACAGTACTGATGTAATAGTAGTAGCTAAGTGTGTAACCTTGTATAATACAGTTGGATGAATGAAATAAGAGTTTTTGTACCTTCAAGTATATGTGTTCAGTTTTTTGATACCGTTAATTCATAACTTCAGGCCACGAAAATGGAAAGGAGGGTACCATATGCATCCTAGATATGGCGCAAGCCAAGGAGTCCGGTAATGTCATCACAGGTACCTTTCCTATTGATGGTGTTAGTGCTTCCGTATTGTTCAACTCAGGGGCTTCGCATTCTTTTATTTCCTCGGCATTCGCTAAGAAGCTGGGGGCTGCCCCCGAACAGCTTTCTCACTTTTCAGTCACCCTTCCTTCGAAGGAGAGAATTGGTTGCACCAGACAGTACACGGGGTTAGAGATCAGCATCATGACTAAAACCTTCCCCATCGACCTGATCGAGTTCAAGAACTTGGGCTTCAACGTTATAGTGGGCATGGATTGGCTGCAGAAGCATAGGGGCCGCCTACATTGTGCAGAGCATCGACTACTACTGAAGGGGCCGAGCGGCAAGACAGTGTCATACCGCAGTGTGAGGAGAGAGCCGACTGTCAAGATCGTGTTAGCACTGTCCCTGATGAAGGACGTTAGGAAGGGCCGACAAGTCTTCCTCTGTTATGTACAGGACACGAGATAGAGCGACGTGATGGACTCAGACATTCCAGTCAAGGTAGATTTCCCCGACTTGTTTCCTGATGAGCTGCCAGGCATGCCGCCTGTGCGCGAGGTTCAGTTCGTCGTCGACTTGTTGCCAGGTACGGGCCCTATTGCTAAGGCGCCCTACCGTAAGGCGCCGGCTGAGATGAGGGAGCAAAAGCTACAGCTGGAGGACCTCCTCGACAAGGGATTCATTCGACCTAGTATTTCTCCTGGGGTGCTCTAGTACTGTTCGTCAAGAAGAAGGACGGCAGTATGCAACTCTGCATCGACTACCGCGAGCTTAATGCGGTCACGGTCAAGAACAAGTACCTGTTGCCACGGATAGATGACTTATTTGACCAGCTGAGAGGGGCCAGTGTGTTCTCGAAGATAGATCTCAGATCTGGCTACCATCAGATCAGGATTGCAGAGGGTGATGTGGAGAAGACAGCCTTCAGGACACGGTATGGACACTACGAGTTCACCGTTATGCCATTCGGGTTATCGAATGCGCCAGCCATTTTCATGGATTTGATGAACCGTCTCTTCAGAGAGCACCTTGATAGTTCAGTTGTGGTCTTCAACGACGATATCCTGGTCTATTCAAAGACCCAGGAGGAGCATGAGTTACATTTGAGACAGGTGTTGAGTATCATGAGAGAGAACCAACTGTATGCCAAGCTCTCGAAGTGTGAGTTCTGGTTGGACAGCGTGTCATTCCTTGGACACATTATATCATCGAGTAGGATATCTGTAGACCTTGCTAAGATTGAGGCAGTGAGACCCGAGTCCGAGACGGTTACAGACATCCGCAGACTTTCTGGCTTTGGGTTTGGCCATTTATCGAAGGTTCGTGAAGGACTTCTCCGAGGTGGCCAAACCGATGACGAATCTCATGAAGAAGGAGTCCAAGTTCTTATGGTCTGCCGAGTGCAAGCAGTCCTTTCAGACGCTGAAGGATCTCCTGACATCGGCGCCCGTTCTTACTATCCCTGAGGGCACCGATGGGTTCGAGGTATATTGTTATGCCTCTGGAACCGGTCTAGGTTGTGTGCTTATGCAGCACGGGAAGGTAGTTGCTTACGCATCCCGACAGCTGAAGAAGCACGAGGTGAATTACCCCACACACGACCTTGAGTTAGGCGCAGTAGTCTTCGCTTTGAAGATCTGGCGACATTATCTTTACGGTGTGACAGTCACCATCTACTCTGATCACAAGAGTTTACAGCATCTCTTCCCTTAGAAGGAGCTGAACATGCGACAGAGAAGATGGGTCGAGTTCTTGAAGGACTACGACATAGACCTGAGGTACAAGGAGGGCAAGGCGAATGTAGTAGCCGACGCCCTGAGCCGTAGAGCTTATTCATTGTTTACACTACTAGCGGGCAGCAGTCTGGTTGATGAGATACGAGCTGCACAAGAGAGTGATCAGTATATGCAGAGTATCAGGCAGAGGATGTCAGAGGGTTGTTTTGAGAGTCAGAAGTATGACTTTGAACAGTGTGATGATGGCATGATTCGACTGAATGGCTGGTTATGTATTCTAGAGTCTTCTCCTGACCTGAAGGAGAAGATACTCCAGGAGGCTCATTGCTCGTCCTTATCCGTCCACCCGGTTTTTCGAAGATGTACAAGGATTTGAAGGTCCATTTCTGGTGGAGCGGGATGAAGAAGGATGTAGCTGACTACGTGGCTAGATGCTTGACCTGTCAGAAGGTTAAGTTTGAGCATAGGAGACCCGGCGGTTTAGTGTAGTCTATGCCTATTCCTTGCTGGAAGTTCGAGGACACCTCGATGGATTTCGTGATCGGTCTCCAACCGACGAAGGGAGGACTGAACACGATCTGGGTCATTGTAGATTGTCTTACGAAGGTGGTAAAGTTTGTGGCTATGAAGAATACCTGGAAGGTCCCGAAGTTGGCGGACTTGTTCCAGAAGAAGGTGATCCGGCACCATGGTGTGCCAAAGACCATTGTGTCTGACAGGGACCCTCGATTTTTGTCCAGATTTTGGGGTCAGGTTCAGGAAGCCTTGGGTACGAAGTTAAAGCTTAGTATGGCATTCCATCCACAGACCGACGGTCAGAGTGAGAGGACCATCCAGACACTAGAGGACATGTTGAGAGCATGTGCCTTGGATTTTCAGGGGAGCTGGTTAGAGCGTCTACATCTGATAGAGTTCGCCTACAACAACAGCTACCACTCCTCGATACAGATGCCACCATTCCAGGCACTTTACGGTAGACCGTGTAGGACTCCTTTATGCTGGGATGAGGCCAGCGAGACTACGCTTCTAGGACCAGAGTACCTAGAGCAGATCAAGGAGGATGTCCTACAGATTCATAGGAACATGAGGGCAGCTCAGGACCAGCAGAAATCATATGCAGACACCCGGAGGAGGGAAATTGAGTTCACTACCGACGACATGGTATTCCTTAGAGTGTCACCCATGAAGGGGATCTTCCGGTTCGGGCAGAAGGGCAAGTTGAGCCCGAAGTATGTTGGACCTTATGCGATTAGGGAGCGAGTGGGCCTGTTAGCCTACAGACTGGATTTGCCAACAGAGCTCGGGAGGGTGCACGACGTCTTTCACGTTTCATAGTTGAAGAGGTATGTGCCCCTATCCATCGCACGTTTACAGCCAGAGACTTTAGAGTTGGACCCCGCTCTACGATATGAGGAAGTACCACTCCGCATTCTCGATACGAAGACGAGGCAGACTAGGAACAAGACCGTTAGCATGGTCAAGGTTCTCTGGTCGAACCATGAGGTGGAGGAGGCTACATGGGAGTTAGAGGACTCCGTGAGAGCGAAGTATCCAGCACTCTTCGAGTAGTGGCTGTGATACTTATTCGGGTTCGTGGTCAAACCCTTTTTAAGGGGGGTAGATGCCACTTGCCTTGCGCATATGTTATGCATTAGGTCTTGTTTTTGTGGTGTGTTTTGGTGGTATACTGCGTCATACATGTTTGTTTGGATGATTGTATGTTTGATACATCTTATGTATGTGCCTTAGTGCACCTGTTTGAATATATATATATAGTAATATATATATATATATATACCGCTGAGTAGTTTTGTTGATGAGTTGGATGTGCACCTTGTTTAGTGCTATGATATGAATGAGTTTATGCCATGAGTTACGGCTATTTAATATGTGCTGTATCAATCACGATACATATAGACTAGGTCTGAACCTAGTGGGAGTTACTCCCTAGCGATGGTCTGTTTGATTACTTAGTGGAACTGGATTCCTTAGGTGAACTGTAGATGAGTAAGGACTTCGGGTCGAAGCCTTTTTAAGGGGGTAGATTGAAATACCCCTAACCTTAAAACATAATTAAATGATCTACTAATGATCTAAGATGGTTAATAAACATCTAAATACCATTGGGGAACAATCTAAAGATCTCAACAAGGCAAAACATGCCTTAAATCGGTAAAGCCAAAAATGTGCTTTAAGAAACCATAGAGATTGTATGACCTCAATTAGGATCCAAAGTGGATTCCTAAGTATTATAATTATGTAATGAACACTATAAAACTATTCTCAAAGGAAACCAAGCTCTAAAACATGTTCTAACACAAAATGTGCTCTAAAACTCCTTAAAGCACGATTTTGAGAAAATTGACTTTCTGAGAGGGTTTTGAGTGGTGTTAGGTGTTGGACTAGACCTTGTTCACTAATGTACTATAATGGACCACATTAAAAGGTCTAAATCCAAGTTTCAAAAAAAATCAGGAATATGGCATTCATTTGTGAATAGTAATCCAAATAGTGCATTTATAAGCAAAATTGACTAAGTTAGGTCAATGGTCAATACTTGACTCATCCATATCCTAAATGAGGCGGCAGCCTAAAGCAAGGAGGACAGCACATTCAACTTTAATCAAAATATCTAGCCAATTTGGTGAATCACCATTTACTATTCCATTTTCTACTTTTCATTCATTAAAACACAAATTCTTTCTTTCTCTTTCCTCTCATCCCATTTCAGCCGAGCCCCTTTGAAGTTCTAAACCTCTAAAGTTGTGTTCTTGAGTATTCAAGGCAAATCAACTCCTTTCCACCTAAGGTAATGGTTTAAGGCATATTTTAGCTCTTTTTCTTCATCTCTTCATTACCTACACATGGAGCCTATAATCTATCACTCTCCATGGCTTATTCTCAGTGTTTTAAACCTTGAACAACATCCATTCTCGGCTGAAGCAAGCTTTGGGACCAAGGTGGTCAAAATTTACATTATAAGGTAAAAACATACCTTAAGGATTTCTATTCTCCATCCGGTTTTCTTCTTCTGATTTCTATGAGTTTATTCACCATAATCTTCATATTTTCATTTTGATTCAGTGGGTTAACCATTTGGAGCAAGGGTGGCCGAAAATCAAAGGAAAGATCATTCTTTAAGGCATTTTGCCAAGGTAAAACCTATTACCATAGCACCTTGTTGTTGTCTAGCTATTCCCCATGTTTTTATGGTGAATTTAACACAATGTGGTGTTCTTAAATCAGGCCGAAACCCTTTGGAGAACTACCTTGCATTTTTTAAGGTGATTTTTGCCTTAAATCTTACATTTAATTGTTCTTTATGGTTAGCTCATGCTTGGAGTATAACCATATCTTATTTTGGTGTATTAAACATGTCTAAATGATGTGGTGATTTTTCCTCCAAGCTGCCGAGTTGTTATTAAGGATAAACCAAGGTATAAACACCTTAAACTTATGATTTTATGATTTTTCAGCTCATATATTATATGTGCCGAGAGTGGAGTTGTTTATATTGGGTGATTTTAACCTAAGTATGGAAACAAATGACTAGATAAATTAAGCTAGTCATTTAAGTGATTTAATTAACATAATGGGCAATTATGACATTATGTGGAAAAATAAATAACTACAGCAAGGCCGAGAGTTTTATAGTATAATTTGAGCTATTTATGTGTAATTTTATGTTATAAAGCAATGTTGTAATAAGGCCATGTCATTAGGCCATTTTAATTTAAGTTTAAAAGCTTATTTAATTTAATTTACGCTTATATTAAGTTTGGGGTCAAACGGTAATTACTAGTAAATATAAAGTCGTGGCTTAATTTAGAGGAATTTAGGGTTTTTAAATGAATTTAATAAAAATTATAACATTTTATAAATTTTTGGGGTCAAATTGTAAAAATAGAAAAGTATAGGGTATAAAATGGTAATTACCGAGAGTTTGGGTTCCAATTTGGGCATTAGAAGTCAAAGTTGACTATATAGGAGAGTTTGACCAAGTTTGGAGAATTTAAGGAATTAAAATACTACCTTATATTAAGATAGTTATTAAATTGTAAAAGATTTATAAGAGTTGGGGTGATATTGTGATTTCCGAAAACTTGGGGTACTAATGGAAATTAGAACAGACCTTAGGTTATTAGGAATTTTTAGAAGTTTATTTGGCTAAATTTGGAGTTTATATGAATTATATAAGTATAATATATGGTATTTCATATCATTGTTACAAATGAGTAACATATGGGTATAAACCGAGAATTATAGAAAGTATAAGGTTAGGAATGACATTTATAACCTTTTGGTATAGTTTGGTAATTTTGGAGTTATATATAAGGTTTATTAAGATTATGTATAATATATAGTTTTAATGACATTAGAAAACTATATATTATAAATTGGGGAGATTTGGTAATTATATAAATTTAGGTGGTAGGAATTAAATTAAACAGACCCTAGGGTCTGTTCGGTAATTATAAGCCTTTAAAAGTATAGGTTATAATTATATTAAGGTTTAAAGATTATAATATAAGGTATATATTATAAGTGTAACATGAAATATAATTTGGGGTTGATTTGTAATTTATGGAAGTATAGTGGGAGATAATAAAAACCGGGAGTATAAGGGGTTGTTTGGTATTTATAACAATTTATAACTATATGTTATAATTGTTTTAATGACATAAATGTCATAATATATGTTATATAACTATAATATACATTATATAAATTATGTGGTGGATTTTGTAAATATTTAAGAAAATAGGTGCTGTTCGGTAATATGGGCATTTTTGAATGAAAATTTATAATATGGTTTTTAATGTTATAAGGTTGTAACATTTATAATATAAGAAATATTCATTAAAAGAGAATGAATATATTATAAAGACTTACCATATAATAAATAGTCCCATAATACGTGTATTAATAAATATATGTTATGGAGTGGAAAATATAATATGGTTCAATAACCATTATTATCATAATTAAAATGATATAAGATAAAGAGAAAAGAATTACAAACATTAGATATGGAAATTCTAATGTTAGGAGTATACATGGAATAATAAGGATTTATATAATTCAAAGTATTTTTACATATGAATTATACTACATTAAACTTGGAAAAACAAACCTTAGAAAATAAATACTAAGGTAAAATGTATAATATATTATTAAGAATCATACATGCAATATAGAAACAAACTATATAATATACAAGGGTATATTGAATTACATGCGATAACCAAGTTCAAACCTTAAGTATATTAAATACAGACGCGACTACGCATGTAATATAACGTTTTTCCAAATCCCGAGTTAAGCCGAAAACCCGAAAAACGTTGACAGTTTATAACGGGGATTAACCGGGAGGGTATTAGTGACGGTACGGGTACCGTAGAGTTATGTCGTTATACGGGATTCTAATCAGTAGCGTTATGTATTATTAGACTGTTAGAGACGACACGGGGAGCATCGGATCTAGCTGATTCATACTCCACGGTTATACATTCAGGGTGAACGGTATGTTGTTATGTGTCTCTGATTGTCTCTGAGGGCTTCCTCAGTTCAGACTTCTGTGTAATCTGTGATAATTGTTTGTCTGATTGTGTGAATAAATATGCATGAACTGTAATTTTTAGCTGCTTATTATTTACTGTTGTTGCGTTAACAGTATTGGTTCGTATATATGGACCTATATATATAAAACGAACTAGCGGCTATGGTGCTATCTTATATGAAATATAAGGATCGTCAGAAAAACGTTGTAGCACTAGGATAATAAGATATACATATTATCCGAGACTTAATACGGAGCATTGGCCTTTCTAATGCCGCTCTCGTATCTAACACTGGATCCCGAGTTTACAGACTCTGGATTGGACTAATGACCTTAGTCTGCTGTGTTAAAAAACTTGTAATGCGATGCGATGGTATAATTAATTAACATAACAAAGCCAAGAGGATGTGGCTCTTGGTGCGCGTTGTGATCACAAAAACGATACCAGGATGTCCGCGTACGGGTCCGCAAGTATCAAGAAAATTTCCCGTGAGCTAGGATGGTTCGTTGGTCGGAGACTCTACCGCTAGAGTGGCTACTGCCGTGGGTGACCCGCCATAGTATATGGGTAATTTAGAGACACGTCGTTTTAACGAGACGTTGTCACTAGGTATAACCGAACATTTATTACAGTTGAGACTTGTACATTGGCGAACAATATTGGTTTTTATACCAAGGACGGGAGTTGATACTTGTTTATTATTCTCGTTGTTTCGCCTTGTTGTTCATTGGTTATACTGTGTGGTTTATATCATGTGTGTTGATGGTTGTGTTTATTGTATGGTATTACTGTTAAATGTTTTACAGTTTAAATATTAAAACGGTATTGCATGTAACGAATCTCATGCTCTCGACCAATTAATTGAGGGGTTTGAGGAGGCATGACGGGGCATGTGATAACATACTCAGCAGGGGCTGATTCCATACCACAAACCATTTTTATTTCAGGAGACTAGCTGGAGGGTCGACGCGGGCGCGACAGTTTTATTCACTTTTGGTTAGACTTGGTACGGATTGAGACTACGGTTATTTTGGACTCGGGTTTTGTAAACCGAGGTGTATATTTGGTTAGACGCTCACGTGTACGGTTTTGTATAAGACGGTTGTTGTTGTATATATTTTAGTTTTATTTAAGCACTACTATCTATCTCTTGTGGTCACTGCGGGAATACGTTTCGTATGTTGATTATCATGTAACTCGTTATCACCCGTATGGGCGAGTGATAACAGTGACACCATTAGAGCGACAGTCTGTTATTTACCGCTGTGATTTATTTTACTAACACGACGTTTATACTATGATTAGGAGCCGGATTAGTAGGGGTGTTTAAAAGTGGTATCAGAGCGGAGTACCGCTCTGATTACAAGAGATAGTAGTTTAAGTACCGTGAGCTTAGGTTATTCATATACAAGTACCAATGAGGAAGTTGCAATAGTTGAGTTAGGAGTTGAGTTGGATTTCGGGGACAATTGATTGTGACGCTTTCAGGGCTATGTGAACTTATGTTGAGAAAAGTACGGTATTTATACCGAGTGTTGACTTTGATTCTGAATTCTTCAGATGTCTACTAGAGGTCGTTCCGTCAGGCAGAGGCAGAGGTAGAGGTGGCGGGTCTGGAGGAGGTCCTCCTGAGACCCATGCCGTGGGCGTTGCTGAGACGGTAGCAGTCGTCTTTGCTCAGCTAGCCCAGATGGGAGGCATCCAGATCGGAGCGCCACCCGTAGTCCCACCCGTACCCGCACCGAGAGAGCCAAAGGGGCTAAAGAGCGTCGCCGACACGCAGTACCTACTTACGACTGAGTAGCTGACCCCACCATCCTGGAGAGATATATTATCGAGCACGAGAAGGCCTTTGACGCCATTCATGTGCTTGCTGAGCACCGGGTCCGTATAGCAGCCTTCCATCTGAGGGACGCCGCCAGCACTTGGTGGAGGTCCGTGAAGGCACACTACACTGCTATAGAGGGTTTCGGTTGGACGGGTTTTGTGGAGTTGCTGAGAGAGAAGTACTATCCTGCTCACTTGAAGTAGAGGAAGAGGGAAGAGTTCGAGGCTCTGAGGCAGGGTAGTCTGACAGTGGATCAGTACTACTCCTCATTCATCGGGCTGTTGGACTTTGTCCCGGGAGTTGTGCATTCTGACACCGTGAAGGTGGAGAAGTTCAGGGGCGGGCTACGATATGCTATCAAGGCCGCCATGGGTGCTGCTTTATACCCTACGGTCCAGGTAAATTAGTTGACAGTTTATACCTTGTAACTCAGTTTGATTTATTACAAGTTTCGGGGAACTCATTGATGCATTGTAGGAGTGCTATGATGCTGCTTCTCGAACCGAGCTGTTGGTGAACAGCCGGGATGACAGCTAGGGGCAGAAGCGTAAGGCCCCCGAGAAGGAGGCTGAGGTTGTGGCTGGAGGCGGAGGCAGCAAGGGTGGGAAGTAAGAACCGCTTTTAAGTTATTTAATTCATTTAAATTACTTACTTGCTGCCTGCTTTTATACCTACTATTCCTAACACTTTGTCGATCACAGGAAGAAAAAGTTCTCGTGGAGGGAGAAGAAGAAGGAGCAGGCCAGCCAGAAGGACAAGGAGAAGGTTCCGATGCTGACCATGGCCTACCTATGATGTCCAGCCTCTCAGATCTGCACCCCCTAAGGGTAAGCGATCTAACCTCGTGAATGAGTTGTGTGTTACACTATCCATTACCGTCCTTGTATTAATTAGATTGTTGTATAATAGGTTCTGCACCCCAGCGCCACTTTCACTGCAAGCGTTGTGGTAAAGACCACCCGGGTGTTGATTGCTCCGGGCAAGCGGTGGACTGCCACCACTGTGGGAAGAAAGGTCATAGGTCATTTGAGTGCTTCGTGAATCCGAAGAGCCGAGTGTACCGCCCGTCGAAGGGGACTTAGAGCGCATCTACTGGAGGAGGTGGAGCTCGAGGTGGCCAGAGGGGCAAGCGCCCCCAGCCCAGAAGGGGCAGCTGCAGCAGCAGCAGACCCAGAGGAACCCGCCGGGCAACTGTGTGCTGAATGCAGCGGGAGCTTCGGGCGCTGGTACTAGTACCCAGCGCGGTGAACGTTAGCATTTGAAACCTTAACCATTGTATGAGAGCATGACTAAGTGTTAAACGTTTTACCTTAGCATGAGTGTGTGTTTTAATTACCGCCTTAGATAAACGACTTACCTAGGAAACCTTTTATCTCTTAGGAGACTTCGATATCTGCTATCCCACACTCACAAGAGAGAGATCACCTAGACCCATGGAAGAAAGACGGGAGTACCCTGGCGAGTTGTGTCATGTGGTCAGACCGGGCATGATACTTCTCAGATAGTTCCTAACCCTAGATGAGCAAATCGCCATAGTGAATGAGTGTAGAGCTTTGGGTAAGGGCATGGGAGGATTTATACCCCTGTATTTAGTAGTGGTTCTAAGATGAAATTGCACATGATGTGCTTAAGGAAAGATTGGGATCCGCAAGCTAGGGTTTATCGAGAGTTGAGGATGGTAGGTGGCGTATCAATACCGAGGATACCTGAGAGTTTCCTAACCTTGGTGAGAAACGCAATGGATATTGCTCAAGACTGTGAGACTTATCCATTACCCGACATGACACCTGACGTCTGCATTAACTACTACGAGCAGGGAAGAAAGCCTGGGATGCACCAGGACCGTGATGAGACGACCGAGTCTATCACCGGAGGAATACCGGTTGTGTCATTCTCCATTGGCGATGATGCTGAGTTCATCTATGGAGACCAGAAGAGGATGGATCTAGCGAGCAAGATCATCCTCAAGTCTGGGGATGTGTTGGTATTTGGTGGAGAGTCGAGGCTAGTATATCATGGAATCAAGAGCATTAAGCTCAATACCGCCCCACCAGCTCTAGTGAATGAGACCCACATCCGACCTGGCCGTTTAAATTTAACTTTCAGACAGTACTGATGTAATAGTAGTAGCTAAGTGTGTAACCTTGTATAATACAGTTGGACGAATGAAATAAGAGTTTTTGTACCTTCAAGTATATGTGTTCAGTTTTTTGATACCGTTAATTCATAACTTCAGGCCACGAAAATGGAAAGGAGGGTACCATATGCATCCTAGATATGGCGCAAGCCAAGGAGTCCGGTAATGTCATCACAGGTACCTTTCCTGTTGATGGTGTTAGTGCTTCCGTATTGTTCGACTCAGGGGCTTCGCATTCTTTTATTTTCTCGGCATTCGCTAAGAAGCTGGGGGCTGCCCCCGAACAGCTTTCTGACTTTTCAGTCACCCTTCCTTCGAAGGAGAGAATTGGTTGCACCAGACAGTACACGGGTTAGAGATCAGCATCATGGCTAAGACCTTCCCCATCGACCTGATCGAGTTCAAGAACTTGGGCTTTGACGTTATAGTAGGCATGGATTGGCTGCAGAAGCATAGGGGCCGCCTACATTGTGCAGAGCATCGACTACTACTGAAGGGGCCGAGCGGCAAGACAGTATCATACCGCAGTGTGAGGAGAGAGCCGACTGTCAAGATCGTGTCAGCACTGTCCATGATGAAGGACGTTAGGAAGGGCCGACAAGCCTTCCTCTGTTATGTACAGGACACGAGACAGAGCAACGTGATGGACTCAGACATTCCAGTCGTGGTAGATTTCCCCGACTTGTTTCCTGATGAGCTGCCAGGCATGCCGCCTGTGCGCGAGGTTCAGTTCGCCGTCGACTTGTTGCCAGGTACGGGCCTATTGCTAAGGCACCCTACCGTATGGCGCCGGCTGAGATGAGGGAGCTGAAGCTACAGCTGGAGGACCTCCTCGACAAGGGATTCATTCGACCTAGTGTTTCTCCTTGGGGTGCTCTAGTACTGTTCGTCAAGAAGGACGGCAGTATGCGACTCTGCATCGACTACAGCCAGCTTAATGCGGTCACGGTCAAGAACAAGTACCCGTTGCCACGGATAGATGACTTATTTGACCAGCTGAGAGGGGTCAGTGTGTTTTCAAAGATAGATCTCAGATCTGGCTACCATCAGATCAGGATTGCAGAGGGTGATGTGGAGAAGACAGCCTTCAGGACACGGTATGGACACTACGAGTTCACCGTTATGCCATTCGGGTTATCGAATGCGCCAGCCATTTTCATGGATTTGATGAACCGTCTCTTCAGAGAGCAGCTTGATAGTTCAGTTGTGGTCTTCATCGACGATATCCTGGTCTATTCAAAGACCCAGGAGGAGCATGAGTAACATTTGAGACAGGTGTTTGAGTATCATGAGAGAGAACCAGTTGTATGCCAAGCTCTCGAAGTGTGAGTTCTGGTTGGACAGCGTGTCATTCCTTGGACACATTATATCAGCGAGCGGTATATCTGTAGACCCTGCTAAGATTGAGGCAGTGAAGAGTTGGCCGAGGCCAAAGACGGTTACAGACGACCGCAGCTTTCTGGGTTTGGCCGGTTATTATCGAAGGTTCGTAAAGGACTTCTCCAAGGTGGCCAAACTGATGACGAATCTCATGAAGAAGGAGTCCCAGTTCTTATGGTCTGCCGAGTGCGAGCAGTCCTGTCAGACGCTGAAGGATCTCTGACATCGGCGCCCGTTCTTACTATCCCTGAGGGCACTGATGGGTTCGAGGTATATTGTGATGCCTCTAGAACCGGTCTAGGTTGTGTGCTTATGCAGCACGGGAAGGTAGTTGCTTACGCATCCCGACAGCTGAAGAAGCACGAGGTGAATTACCCCACACACGACCTTGAGTTAGGCGCAGTAGTCTTCACTTTGAAGATCTGGCGACATTATCTTTACGGTGTGACAGTCACCATCTACTCTGATCACAAGAGTTTACAGCATCTCTTCACTCAGAAGGAGCTGAACATGCGACAGAGAAGATGGGTCGAGTTCTTGAAGGACTACGACATAGACCTGAGGTACAAGGAGGGCAAGGCGAATGTAGTAGCCGACGCCCTGAGCCGCAGAGCTCATTCATTGTTTACACTACTAGCGGGCAGCAATCTGGTTGATGAGATACGAGCTGCACAGGAGAGTGATCAGTATATGCAGAGTATCAGGCAGAGGATGTTAGAGGGTTGTTTTGAGAGTCAGAAGTATGACTTCGAACAGTGTGATGATGGCATGATTCGACTGAATGGCCGGTTATGTATTCCAGAGTCTTCTCCTGACCTGAAGGAGAAGATACTCCAGGAGGCTCATTGCTCGTCCTTATCCGTCCACCCCGGTTCTTCGAAGATGTACAAGGATTTGAAGGTCCATATCTGGTGGAGCGGGATGAAGAAGGATGTAGCTGACTACGTGGCTAGATGCTTGACCTGTCAGAAGGTTAAGTCTGAGCATAGGAGACCCGGTGGTTTAGTGCAGTCTATGCCTATTCCTTGCTGGAAGTTCGAGGACATCTCGATGGATTTCGTGATCGGTCTCCCACCGACTAAGGGAGGATTGAACACGATCTGGGTCATTGTAGATCGTCTTATGAAGGTGGAAAGTTTGTGGCTATGAAGGATACCTGGAAGGTCCCGAAGTTGGCGGACTTGTTCCAGAAGGAGGTGATCCGGCACCATGGTGTGCCAAAGACCATTGTGTCTGACAGGGACCCTCGATTTTTGTCCAGATTCTGGGGTCAGGTTCTGGAAGCCTTGGGTACGAAGTTGAAGCTTAGTATGGCATTCCATCCACAGACCGACGGTCAGAGTGAGAAGACCATCCAGACACTAGAGGACATGTTGAGAGCATGTGCCTTGGATTTTCAGGGGAGCTGGTTAGAGCGTCTACATCTGATAGAGTTTGCCTACAACAATAGCTACCACTCCTCGATATAGATGCCACCGTTCTAAGCACTTTACGGTAGACCGTGTAGGACTCCTTTATGCTGGGATGAGGCCAACGAGACTACGCTTCTAGGACCAGAGTACCTAGAGCAGATCAAGGAGGATGTCCTACAGATTCGTAGGAACATGAGGACAGCTCAGGACCGGCAGAAATCATATGCACACCAGGATGAGGGACATTGAGTTCACTACCAACGACATGGTATTCCTTAGAGTGTCACCCATGAAGGGGATCTCCCGGTTCGGGCAGAAGGGCAAGTTGAGCCCGAAGTATGTTGGACCTTATGCGATTAGGGAGCGAGTGGGCCTGTTAGCCTACAGACAGGATTTGCCAGCAGAGCTCGGGAGGGTGGACGACGTCTTTCATGCTTCACAGTTGAAGAGGTATGTGCCCCATTCATCGCACGTTTTACAGCCAGAGACTTTAGAGTTGGACCCCGCTCTACGATATGAGGAAGTACCACTCCGCATTCTCGATACGAAGACGAGGCAGACTAGGAACAAGACCGTTAGCATGGTCAAGGTTCTCTGGTCGACCCATGAGGTGGAGGAGGCTACATGGGAGTTAGAGGACTCCATGAGAGTGAAGTATCCAGCACTCTTTGAGTAGTGGCTGTGATACTTATACGGGTTCATGGTCAAACCCTTTTTAAGGGGGTAGACGCCACTTGCCTTGCGCATATGTTATGCATTAGGTCTTGTTTTTTGTGGTGTGTTTTGGTGGTATGCTGCGTCATACATGTTTGTTTGGATGATTGTATGTTTGATACATCTTATGTATGTGCCTTAGTGCACCTGTTTGAATATATATATGATATATATATATATATATATATATACTAGTACCGCTGAGTACTTTTGTTGATGAGTTGGATGTGCACCTTGTTTAGTGCTATGATATGAATGAGTTTATGCCATGAGTTACGGCTATTTAATATGTGCTGTATCAATCACGATACATATAGACTAGGTCTGTACCTAGTGGGAGTTACTCCCTAGCGATGGTCTGTTTGATTACTTAGTGGAACTGGATTCCTTAGGTGAACAGTAGATGAGTAAGGACTTCGGGTCGAAGCCTTTTTAAGGGGGGTAGATTGAAATACCCCTAACCTTAAAAACATAATTAAATGATCTACTAATGATCTAAGATGGTTAATAAACATCTAAATACCATTGGGGAACAATCTAAAGATCTCAACAAGGCAAAACATGCCTTAAGATCGGTAAAGCCAAAAATGTGCTTTAAGAAACCATAGAGATTGTATGACCTCAATTAGGATCTAAAGTGGATTCCTAAGTATTATAATTATGTAATGAACACTATAAACTATTCTCAAAGGAAACCAAGCTCTAAAACATGTTCTAACACAAAATGTGCTCTAAAACTCCTTAAAACACGTTTTTGAGAAAATTGACTTTCTGAGAGGGTTTTGAGTGGTGTTAGGCATTGGACTAGACCTTGTTACACTAATGTACTATAATGTACCACATTAAAAGGTCTAAATCCAAAGTTTCAAAAAACAATCAGGAATATGGCATTCATTTGTGAATAGTAATCCAAATAGTGCATTTTTAAGCAAAATTGACTAAGTTAGGTCAATGGTAATACTTGACTCATCCATATCCTAAATGAGGTGGCAGCCTAAAGCAAGGAGGACAGCACATTCAACTTCAATCAAAATATCTAGCCAATTTGGTGAATCACCATTTACTATTCCCATTTTCTACTTTTCATTCATTAAAACACAAATTCTTTCTTTCTCTTTCCTCTCATCCCATTTCAGCCGCCAGCCCCTTAAAGTTATAAACCTCTCAAGTTGTGTTCTTGAGTATTCAAGGCAAATCAAACTCCTTTCCACCTAAGGTAATGGTTTAAGGCATATTTTAACTCCTTTTCTTCATCTCTTCATTACCTACACATGGAGCCTATAATCTATCACTCTCCATGGCTTATTCTCAGTGTTTTAAACCTTGAACAACATCCATTCTCGGCTGAAGCAAGCTTTGGGACCAAGGTGGTCAAAATTTACATTATAAGGTAAAAACATACCTTAAGGATTTCTATTCTCCATCCGGTTTCTTCTTCTGATTTCTATGAGTTTATTCACCCATAATCTTCATATTTTCATGTTGATTCAGTGGGTTAACCATTTGGAGCAAGGGTCCGGAAAATCAAAGGAAAGATCATTCTTTAAGGCATTTTGCCAAGGTAAAACCTATTACCATAGCACCATGTTGCTGTCTAGCTATTCCCCGTGTTTTTATGGTGAATTTAACACCATTTGGTGTTCTTAAATCAGGCCGAAACCCTTTGGAGACTACCTTGCATTTTTAAGGTGATTTTTGCCTTAAATCTTGAATTTAATTGTTCTTTATGGTTAGCTCATGCTTGGAGTATAACCGTATCTTATTTTGGTGTATTAAACATGTCTAAATGATGTGGTGATTTTCCTCCAAGCTACCGAGTTGTTATTAAGGATAAACCAAGGTATAAACACCTTAAACTTATGATTTTATGATTTTTCAGCTCATATATTATATGTGCCGAGAGTGGAGTTGTTTATATGGGTGATTTTAACCTAAGTATGGAAAACAATGACTTAGATAAATTAAGCTAGTCATTTAAGTGATTTAATTAACATAATGGTCAAATTATGACATTATGTGGAAAATAAATAAACTACAGCAAGGTCGAGAGTTTATAGTATAATTTGAGCCATTTATGTGTAATTTTATGTAATAAAGCAAAGTTGTAATAAGGCCATGTCATTAGGCCATTTAAATTTAAGTTTAAAAGCTTAATTAATTTAATTTATGCTTATATAATTAAGTTTGGGGTCAAACGGTAATTACTAGTAAAATATAAAGCTGTGGGCTTAATTTAGAGGAATTTAGGGTTTTTAAATGAATTTAATAAAAATTATAACATTTTATAAAGTTTATGGTCAAAATTGTAAAAATAGAAAAGTATAGGGTATAAATGGTAATTATCGAGAGTTTGGGTCCAATTTGGCATTAGAAGTCAAAGTTGACTATATAGGAGACTTTGACCAAGTTTGGAGAATTTAAGGAATTAAAATACTACCTTATATTAAGATAGTTATTAAATTGTAAAAGATTTATAAGAGTTGGGGTGATATTGTGATTTCCGAAAACTTGGGGTACTAAATGGAAATTAGAACGGACCTTAGGTTATTAGGAATTTTTAGAAGTTTATTTAGCTAAATTTGGAGTTTATATGAATTATATAACTATAATATATGGTATTTCATATTATTGTTTCAAATGGGTAACATATGGGTATAAACCGAGAATTATTGAAAGTATAAGGTTAGGAATGACATTTATAACCTTTTGGTATAGTTTGGTAATTTTTGGAGTTATATATAAGGTTTTATTAAGATATATGTATAATATAGAGTTTTAATGACATTAGAAAACTATATATTATAAATTGGGGAAATTTGGTAATTATATAAATTTTGGTGGTAGGAATTGAATTAAATAGACCCTAGGGTCTGTTCGGTAATTATAAGCCTTTAAAAGTATAGGTTATAATTATATTAAGGTTTAAGATTATAATATAAGGTATATATTATAAGTGTAACAATGAAATATAATTTGGGGTTGATTTGAAATTTATGGAAGTATAGTGGGAGATAATAAAAACCGAGAGTATAAGGGGCTGTTTGGTATTTATAACAATTTATAACTATATGTTATAATTGTTTTAATGACATAAATGTCATAATATATGTTATATAACTATAATATAACATTATATAAATTATGTGGTGGATTTTGCAAATATTTAAGAAAATAGGTGTGGTTCGGTAATATGGGCATTTTTGAATGAAAATTTATAATATGGTTTTTAATGTTATAAGGGTTGTAACATTTATAATATATGAAATATTCATTAAAAGAGAATGAATATATTATAAAACTTACCATATAATAAATAGTCCCATAATACATGTATAGAAATAAATATATGTTATGGAGTGGAAAAATCTAATATGGTTCAATAACCATGTATTATCATATTTAAAATGATATAATATAAAGAGAAAAGAATTACAAACATTAGATACGGAAATTCTAATGTTAGGAGTATACATGGAATAATAAGGATTTATATAATTCAAAGTATTTTTACATATGAATTATATTACATTAAACTTGGAAAAACAAACCTTAGGAAAATAAATACTAAGGTAAAATGTATAATATATTATTTAGAATTATACATGCAATATAGAAACAAACTATATAATATACAAGGGTATATTGAATTACATGCGATGACCAAGTTCAAACCTTAAGTATTATAAATATACAAGACGCGACTACGCATGTAATATAACGTTTTTCCAAATCCCGAGTTAAGCTGAAAACCCGAAAAACGTTGACAGTTTATAACGGGGGATTAACCGGGAGGTATTAGTGACGGTACGGGGTACCGTAGAGTTATGTCGTTATACGGGATTCTAATCAGTAGCGTTATGTATTATTAGACTGTTAGAGACGACACGGGGAGCATCGGATCTAGCTGATTCATACTCCACGGTTATACATTCAGGGTGAACAGTATGTTGTTACGTGTCTCTGATTGTCTCTGAGGGCTTCCTCAGTTCAGACTTCTGTGTAATCTGTGATAAGATTATTTGTCTGATTGTGTGAATAAATATGCATGGACTGTACATTTTTAGCTGCTTATTATTTACTGTTGTTGCGTTAACAGTATTGGTTCGTATATATGGACCTATATATATAAACGAACTAGCGGCTATGGTGCTATCTTATATGTAATATAAGGATCGTCAGAAAAACGTTGTAGCACTAGGATAATAAGATATACATATTATCCGAGACTTTAATACGGAGCATTAGCCTTTCTAACGCTGCTCTCGTATCTAACACTGGATCTCGAGTTTACAGACTCTGGATTGGACTAACGACCTTAGTCTGCTGTGTTAGAAAAACTAGTAATGCGATGCGATGGTATAATTAATTAACATAACAAAGCCAAGAGGATGTGGCTCTTGGTGCGCGCTGTGATCACAAAAACGATACCAGGATGTCCGCGTACGGGTCCGCAAGTATCAAGAAAATTTCCCGCGAGCTAGGAAGGTTCATTGGTCGGAGACTCTACCGCTGGAGTGGCTACTGCCGTGGGTGACCCGCCATAGTATATGGGTAATTTAGAGACATGTCGTTTTAACGAGACGTTGTCACTAGGTATAACCGAACATTTGTTACAGTTGAGACTTGTACATTGGCAAACATTATTGGTCTTTATACCAAGGACGGGAGTTGATACTTGTTTATTATTCTCGTTGTTTCGCCTTGTTGTTCATTGGTTATACTGTGTGGTTTATATCATGTGTGTTGATGGTTGTGTTTATTGTATGGTTATTACTGTTAAATGTTTTACAGTTTAAATATTAAAACGGTATTGCATGTAACAAATCTCATGCTCTAGACCAATTAACTTAGGGGTTTGAGGAGGCATGACGGGGCATGTGATAACATACTCAGCAGGGGCTGATTCCATACCACAAACCATTTTTATTCAGGAGACTAGCTGGAGGGTCGACGCGGGGTGTGACAGTTTTATTCACTTTTTGGTTAGACTTGGTACGGATTGATACTACAGTTATTTTGGACTCGGGTTTTGTAAACCGAGGTGTATATTTGGTTAGACGCTCACGTGTACGGTTTTGTATAAGACGGTTGTTGGTGTATATATTTTAGTTTTATTTAAGCACTACTATCTATCTCTTGTGGTCACTGCGGGAATACGTTTCGTATGTTGATTATCATGTAACTCGTTATCACCCGTATGGGCGAGTGATAATAGTGACACCGTTAGAGCGACAGTCTGTTATTTACCGCTGCGATTTAATTACTAAGTACGACGTTTATACTATGATTAGGAGCTGGATTAGTAGGGGTGTTACAGTGATAATGAATTTCCATTTTATGGTATATCTTCATTTCATTAGTTATATACCCATAATTGTTCTCACTTATTCTATATATCAATACAATTTGGTTATTTTTATTATAACCACAATTATCTTATAAACTTTATATTGTACTCCATAATATATCATATTACTTAGTTTTAATTTTAATTTCTTAATTTATTAAATCACCAAAACTAACCTTATAAATTCGGTAATCATATAATGGACATTAACTTTTGTAAATTACTAACTAACCACATAAACTTTCGGTATTTATAATTGAACATACTAACTTTTGTAAATTACTAAATAACCACATAATTCTCGGCTTTGGCATTAACTTTCCCATAATTACATTTTAACCCCAAAACTTTATATAAGTTACATATTAACTTATAAACTATAGTTTTAATATTTAATTTCCTAAAATACCGAAAAGACCCATAATTTTGTAGAATTTATGTTTCCGCCCCATATCCAATTCGGTTTTACATATAAACTTTCATAAATTACATATTCACCCCAAAACTTTTATAAACTTAATATTTTATGTCATAAATCATTTTAATCCAAAGATTTTGGTCAACACTTTGACCAAAGCCTAATTTCATAATTAATACTTTAATATACCCAGAAAATCATAAGTAATTCGGTTATACACTATATTTCTCAGAAATTACCAAATAGCCCCAAAACTTTATATAATGTTATTTTAACACTTAAACACTTGTTTAATCTAACCAAAAATCATAATATTAATTCCTACCTTATATTATATCATAATTATACTAAATGAACCCTTTAACTCTCGACAATCATATTTAATACACCAATCTTTTCAAAATTTACAATTTAGCCATATAACTTAATAAACTAGCCATTTAAATACTTGTAGCTATTTTTAATACTCCTAAAATTTATAAGATAAGATAATATACTTATATTCTTCAAAAATCACCAAATGGAATATTTTATTCTCGGCTTTAAATATATCTTATCATATGGTTTTAAAACTTGATTTATATCTTATAATAAGTATATATAAATGTATATAAGCCATATAACACTTCTAAAAATTATGTTAATGACTTAGGATAATTATAAGCTCAAAATTAAACATTTCATCCCTAGATAATTCGGCTTGAATATATATGCATCTTAATTAAATTTTGTGACACAAAAATTATACCTTAAGGTAATAATCTTACCTTGTATGTTATAAGTTTTTTTTTTTGAGATATTATAACCTATAGATTTCGGCTTTTAATTTAGCTAGGGTTTGTACATAAATTTGTACCAAAGTTTGAAGCTTAAATCAAACTTAAACTTAATAGATTTAATTATAAAACTTACTCCTTAAATCAAGATGATTCTTGTACTTGATTTCCTCTTGAATTCCAAGCTCTTCCAATGCTATTTTGATGTAGAATATTCGGCCTTCACATATAGGTTTAGGAGATCCAAGTGTTAGACCTCTAACAAGGATTTATAAGTAGATTTGGAGTAGTTTACAAGAGTTTACCTTAGGTATATATCAAGGAATTTTCGGTACACCTTGGGATGATTGGAGATCCAAGTTTCCTTCATGAAATGATGAAGAGAACATTGATTTAGGAGCTATAAATTTTCGGACATAGCTTTGTATTTACTAGGGTTCCAAACAAGAAATATACCTTAACTTGATCTTGTTTGTTCCTAGAGTTGTTGTTGAATCAAGGTGGCTCCTTGGAGTACTAAGGCTTGGCGAAAACTTGTATTGTTGCTAGGATGATTCTTGCTTCAAGACTTAGTAGAATTAACTAGGAAAATTACATAAAAATGGTTTTAGAACTTAAAACACCATTAATGGAGCTTGAAGCTCACAAGAATAAGCTAGCTAAGGAAGAAAGAAAAGAGAGAAGGGAGTGACTTACCAAAATCGGTCAAGTGAGGAGCAAAGGAGATGCTAGGTTACCGTAAGGGAATTAAGAGAATGGGAAGGAAGGAATCTTGACACAATAATGTCAAAATTGTCTAGCTTTTCCTTAGTTTATTAGCTTGACTCTTGGCTTCATAAAGTTCCCATAATTCAAGCTTGCTTTCGGCTATGACAAGGAAGAAAAGAGACTTTGGTTGTCAATTGAGACAAGAGGACAAAGGCAAAGGTAGGTAGTTGTTTCTTTTGAATTTTCTAAGTTGAATGCCCATGCTAATGTTGTCTCATTTTCCTTGTAGTTTTCGGCAATTAAGGGTTGTAGGTAGTATTTGATTTTTATCCTTTGAAGACATGCGAACATGCCTAGTTAGGTAGATGTTTTAGTTTGATTTTAATACAGTAATCAAACCTCATTTTTCTTGATTGTTTTCGGCAGCCATAGGCTAAAGAATGAGCTTCTTAATTGTCATGTATTAAACTAGTATACACATGTGGCTAAAGTAGATCTAGGATTTGCTTTATGTATTTAATTTCATGGCTTTACCTAAATTAATCCCCTTGTTGTTTCCTGCAGGTTTTCGGTAATGAGAGGCTACCAAGACTGAGATTATTTTGACATAATGTCACATGGCATGTTGGAAGATGAGTCATTATATTCCCATGACATATTATAAGCTTAATTCTTGCTTTTTGACTTGTAAAAATCAGCCACATTAGTAGCCATGTGAGGCTGATTTTTAATTTGGTCTTTATCACATTATATTGTATTAAGATCATATTGTAACATGTTATAAGTCACAACATTTATTTGGTACATTTGTACTAAGGTAGAAGATGAAAGTTACTAAGGTAAAATGCTGATTTTATAGTACATAATGCTGATTTTATAGTACATTTAGATCACAATTTCGGCCCCACTTGTGCTATGAGTTTAGCACTGGATTTGATTGATTTAGATGGTCAATTCCTCCCCATTTAATATTCTCAACTCGTGGCTCCTCAAAAGCTTCAAGGTAATAACGTAGAACGCGTTTTTATGACACCCGAAGGTGCGTTTTTGTGCTTTAAGGATATTTTGGAAAATAAGTTGTCGCAACGAGTTCCAAGTTTTTATATACATTATTTATGATCAATAATGATATATTAGTGTGTTAAATTGAGTTATATGGGGTTATATCAACTCGTGACACAATTCCCGGGCAACCAGGACACTCCCGGGGCAAAACAGGAGTGTTAAGAATTTCCCCCGAGCACTTTGTTTATTTTTGAAAAAGTAGCTCAAGAATTCTCTTTATAATGATGAATAATGATGATAGGAACTCTAAGAATGAATTATATAGGAGTTTGTGCCACTCTGGCACTTCTCCGGGGCATTCCCGGGGGTTTATAGGACCCCCATCAGGTACCTCCGAGCACTTTGCGTTTAATTGAGAATTTGGCGTGAGGAATTCATCTTATATGTTTAATAAAGTGTTATGGTGCATTTGCAATGAAGTGTAATGCTTTACTTCATCTTATAAAGTATTTACGGGTGTTTCCGGGACTTTTAGGCCTTAAGGGAGGTGTTGGACTCTCCCAGGCCTTTTGCATTTTTACTCAGTTTTAGATGAGGTCCTATGTTTTAAGGGTTATATAATGATCCTTGGTTGACTCGGTATGAGTTTATAGTTTATATAACTTGGTTAGCTTAAGGTCCGGCTTAACGCCCGTTTATGACCTTAAGGAGTTTAGGTGTGTTTTTAACGCCTAAGTGTTTATGTGCTTCCTTAGGGTTTCATAATCCCCCAAATAATATTTATTTCCCATTATTTAATTATTTAAAGGTTAGGGGTATTTCACTACTCTTTTTCACTGATTGCGAAAACCTATAGCAAATAGCAGAACTATTCTTTTGATTGTCGTTTTGCTTGTTTTCCTTTGGCAGTTGTTTGTTCCTAAGTTTCGATACTACGGTGCTTAAAAGTAGACCTATTCTTTATTTGCTTGAGGACAAGTAAAAGCTAAGTGCGAGGAAGTTTGATAAGTGTGAAATATATATACTTTTAAGGCTTTAATTCTTCCTATTCTTAGAACAATTCATGTCATATTTCTCACTTTTCATACGTTTTCCTTATATTTTTGATATGAACTGATACATTTTATGTGTAAAATGTAAGAAAATATATTAGAAATTCATAGATTACTTCACAAGCTACGCAACGCAACAAACGGGAAGCAAAACGGAGTTCGGATGAAGAATCTAGGCCCAAAACAAGTTGACACATTGACCTGTCCAAACATGAGTCCGAACTTGCATGTCCGGACACAACTGTTAGAAGTCGATAATACACATTTTTGAGATATAAAAATCTCTATTTTTGGTATAAAAAGGCACATAAGGTTAGAAAAACAAACACGCTTCATTCACGACATACGGCTACGCCTCTCTTTTGGGGGCTTCGACCTCCTCTCTCTTACACCCACACAAGTCCACCATTTTTAGCACCCACACTTGACGACAAAATGTGGAGCGGGGATCTTCTAACAGAGTTTCTTCTTTCCTTTTCTCTAATATGTTCAATGTGTTGTTATTTTTCCACTTTTTATATTTGTGTTAGCGTAGTTAGTTTAGCTCCCCGTATTAGGGTAGCAAATCGGATCTTAATATTAATTTTATAATCTTTTCACTAATTCACTAATGCAATAGTTTAATTATAGTTTTTCATGCTCTTTAATTCTCTAGCTAATTATTAAAGCAATCTTTGTAGTTTTCTAATCAAAATGCGGTGCTGAGATTAGTTAACAAGACATGAGAAGTTAAACCGGATTAACGACTAGAAGCATGGCTAGCCTATAGGTTAATGTGTCTCTAATAGGAATTGGTTATAAAGCGATTGGTTAGAAAAGACTTGGGCATGGTTTGTGGCTTGTTATTTCTACCAGTTAGCATTCGTTGTACAGGGACCGGTCAACGTATTAATTAAGATTCCTAAGTTTATTGCAGAATTAGGGAAGAGTTTATTAATATAATAATAAATTGAAGGTTTGCAGAACAATCCGGGGTGCTTTCTTAGATTTAGAGTTTTAATCTTTATTTATGAACTTAGTTTATTTTGATTGTTTTCTTATTATTTTATTTGTTTATTGGGTCATTCATTTTGTTAAATTAAGTAAAACCTAAAAAAGTGACGTTTCCTGTTTTCTTAGTTTAGTTTCTCAGTTAGTTAATTAATTGTCAATTAATTGAACGAGGTCCTTGAGATCGACAACCCCCCACATAATTCACTATTCCGCAAAATGATAGGTACACTGCCTAGGTAGAGATAGTCACATATTTTTACTACAACATACTTCACCTAACTACATCTACAAAGTTAAAGAGAATGATTGTTTAATCCAATTAAACATAACAGTTCACACATTTTATAATGATTGCACAATCTTACATAGGAACAAATTCATGTAGTCTCAAATTTTTAAAAACTTAGGTAAACAAACTAACAACACCTTTATCATAACAATACATTCTAGAATACAACAAACATTAGAAATTACAACAAACACCATTAGAAATGACCAAGTAGATTATTTCTATGAATATGATCATATTTTCTTCACCACCACAGCATGCTCACTTTCATTCAAGTGCGGCCGTTGAAAAGAGCCAGTGCATCTCTCCATATAATTCTCTCGCTCATTGAAATCAACTAGTCACATCTTAGGCTTGTCAAATCCCTATTGTTTTATTACTAGACCTTATTTCATCATCACTGAAATCGCGGATGTTATAATTTGGAATTGCGCCTAGAGTAAAGCTTGTTAGCCTCTCATCATCACTTCAGCAATTAAATAATACTAAATACAATTGAGATTAAAACTTCTCATTTAGGCTCAAAACAATGTAGTATATGTTAATCAGTTAGTCTTACATGTAGCTTTTAATAACTGCCACCTCTTCGTTTTAGAACCGCCAACCTAGAAGCACGAGATGCAGCGGTAATATACACTTGTTCATGGACTAATCAATCACACAATCAGCCATAAATGGTGCAGCACAAAAACCGCACATATGACCATTCAAACAAAATATTGCAATAATGTTTCCCATTTTAGACTGTCAAAACAACAATGACAAACAGGGCAACAAAACAGCAAGCGAAATATCCCTAATTATTAAAAAGGTAATTAGGATTTAGTTACCTACATAGATATATAATTAATAAATAGAGAAATGGATTTATATGAATATTTGTATGATTTAAGGTAATATATAACCGTAATCGTATTTGTATAAATAATTATATGGTTGGAGATAATTATAGAGGAAAGAGGAAAATAATCAATTAAATAAAGAGTTAATTGATTTAATTACTCTATAAACATACCTTAAGAAATATGGGTATATCAATAAAGAGAGTTATTTAATTACATAATTACATAAAGGGAAAATTACACCCCCACCCATGACGTTTGACGAAATTACACACCCCACCCACGAGGTTTCAAAATTACTTTGCCCACCCATGTGGTTTCCGCTATTTTACATCCAGCAACTTTTCTAATATTTGATCAACTTAAAGATGGTTAAATGTTATCCAAAATTGAAGAAACTTTACATGGATGATTCTAAGGTGTTATATTTTTATCTAGTGTGAAATCCAAAGTTTTTTAAGCTCATATGTGATCCGTGGGACCCAATGAAACATGTGACATGTGAACGTTTTTCATTGGGTTCCACAGGTAATATATGACCTTAAAAACTTTGGATTTGGCATTGGACAAAAATATAACACCTTAGAATCATCCATGTAAAGTTTCATCAATTTTGGATAACATTTAACCATCTTTTAAGTTGATCAAATATTAGAAAAGTTGCTGGATGTAAAATAGCGGAAACCACATGGGTGGGCAAAGTAATTCTTGAAACCTCGTGGGTGGGTGTGTAATTTCGCCAAACGTCATGGGTGGGGGATGTAATTTTCCCTTACATAAAATTAATATGTTGAAGTGTAAGGAATTTACTAGCATATTAACTCAATTTAGGAGGCTTTGTAAGTTTGTAAGCCAATTAAAAATCAGATGGGCCAAGTAGTTATTTAAGTTACAATTCAGAAATTAACATGGCTCAAATTAAGCCAAAAATCCGAGCCCAAAGGAGGCCAATTCAGCCCCAGAAGAGGAAGCCCATCATACTCACTTATCTCTTTAATTACGTGTTTACTTTGACATTTGACGCCCTAACTGCCAATGGAACTACAAATCGGCGTCTCTCTTCATTTCTCTATTACTCACTTCTCTATTTTTAATTTGCAACCCTAATCTAGGAACATACATGCTCTCAACCGCCTCCCTTCTTTCTCTCTTTTCCTCTCAAATTTTTTCGTCTAGAATACAACTCAAATTGGCAAACAACTTGCACCTCTCTTCATTCTCTTCATATTCTTGCTCAGAATTCTTTAGGGATGGCAATTTTAACGGATACCCGCTAACCCGATCCACCAAATTAGCTAAACGGATGAAACCCGAAATAAACGGATGACGGATCGGGTGACGGATGACCGGATGACGGACCGGGTTGGGTGATGGATGAAACTTTTTCATCCGTCACCCGATCCATCATCCGTTTATCACCCGATCCGTTATCCGTTTAAAGTTTCACCTTATTTTATTTCAAGTAACCAAACAGATCTTACAGAAATTTTAAAAATCTAAAAGATAGTTGTAGACTTATATTTTATCGTCCATTTTATTTTCTTCCACATACACCACATAACTTGATACTATTTTCTTATTGATATTAGTAGATTTTTTCAGTATGTTTGAGTGAGTATTCTTAAAATATAGGTAACTTATACCTTACCAATACAAAAAAGTTTCATATTTATTACCATACTTAAAAAAATTGTTGTTTATGATAGAAAAGGTATCACCCGATCCACCCGAATCACCCGCGGATGATGGATGGACGGATGAAGGATGAAGAATAAATGGGTGACGGATGGACGGATGATCAATAATATATCCGGGTGACGGATGCGGGTGATGCTTCACCCGATCCGAACCCGATCCATTGACATCCCTAGAATTCTTCCCTTCCTTGCTGATTTCTTCACCGACGAACAAGGAATACTCTCTTGCACCCTCTTCTTGTGCCACACAAGATTTCAATTCAAACCTGGCTTACTCCTCTTCCTTCCCTTTCCTCTTTGCAAGTGTGGGAATCCAAATCTTAAAGGAAAAATCGGTGGTGTGTTGTGCCTTGGTTTAACTGAAAACTGAGGTTAAATCTAAGACCTCATTTTCATTTTTGATTTCCCAAAAAAAAAACTCTAGCCTCATTTCTTTCACTTTCTTCTTTGTGTTCGCAAGGGCTACTCGCCAGTTTCTCCTTGCCCAACTCAGTGGAAAACCCTAACCAAGAGTAAGTTATGGGTTTGTATATTCGAATTGGTAATCTTCAATATAGTTTTTGAATCTGAAACTAAATCCTAACCCTTTTTCTTGTTTCAAACAGGGCCGAAAACTAGGGCTAGAAACCCATTCCTTAAGACCTTGCAAGGTTGAACCTTGGTGTATTAGTTCATATCAATTTTTAGTTGCTTCTGATTTTATTTAAAAAATTGAGTTGGGAGTGTAGTGATTGGGTATGAAAATCTGGGGTAATTGTGAGTTGTTTGTGGACTAATGTAGTTTCGAAAATTAGAGTACTTATTGAGGTGTTTGTTAACTCAAAAATTAAGGTTTTGGTGTGATGTGGGGTAATTCGAATTGTAGGGATGAATTAGGTTGAATTGGCGAGTTTGATGATTGTGGTTAATTCGACAGTTACAGTTAACTTTGGTGTTTTGCTCAAGGATGTTAGGGTTAGTTTTGGGTAATTTGGAAAATCTGGATTTTGCTATGTTGATAGTTGGTGGCCGCATTTGGGAAAGGAATTAGGGTTTTGAAATTGATTAAGGTAATTTGGGGGGTGCAATTAGGGTTGGTGTTTGAATTTGGGGGTTGAATTAGAAGAAGTTACGGTTTTAAAAAATCGTCGGGGGGAAATGTAAATAAGAGCAACGTGGCCATGAATGTGTATTTAGGGGAGTTTGGTGTAATTTCAAAAATTGGAAAAAATTGAGGGGGTGAATGTATAAATTCGAGAAAGTTGGGGGTAGAACCGAGTATAGGAGAAAGATGAGGGGTCCAAAATAATTATTGTAATTTTTGGTTTGTAATTTTTATTTTATGAGTTTTATGCTATAAGCTGTAACATATTATATGATGTTATATGGCATATGATATGTGTAGACTAACTTAGGTTAGTCTTATTAATAACTTTAAAACGGGTGTATCCACAAGAGTTACAAAGCCCTACTAGGAAATGGACCCAAAACAAGGCCAAAATAGTTAGAAAGTGAATTGGACCTAATCTGGAATCGGAGGCCCAAACCATAGATGGTCCTATTGGACCCATTGACTGAACCTTGGACTAGACTGATATTGACCGAACCCGAGACTATTTGACCATTGGATAAAACTTAGACAATCGACCAAGTATAAAGCCTAAATCAAGTAATCTAAGGCCCCGCTGGGACGCGGCAAATTCATCTCCTGAGTTAACCACGGGTTAACTAATAGCAGACCAACAAGTGTACTATGGTAGAAAAAATCAACCAGTAATAAAGTGACATCTGTCAAATAAAGCTAGCTAAATGTTAGCTAAATGTTTAACATCCATTATCGAACGGGGCCTAAGATTAGTTGCATTGGAGATGGTTATGAGACTGGACTTAGAGTTTGAACTGGGCTTAAGGATAAAGCTCATATAGATGTCTTAAACCCAAATAAAACTAGGCTGATTAAATAAAACTAAGCTGATTAAATAAGAATTAGTGTTGTCAGATTTACTGAAAAGAGTAATGGGCTAGACAATACCAGGGCCAAGTTAGTAAACTAACTACCTTAGAAGAGATGAAATCTAATGGAAAAGAGAAGTGGATTGGGCCAATTGGGCTTAATTCACAGAAAGGGTATTAATAAGGATAGGAGGATATGGATTATACCTTAGGAAAGTTTTTTAAGGAGAAGCTACAATTATTTGATAAGAGAATAATTGAGGGGTTTAATTATGTGTATCCCATATGGACATTCATGTTAGTTAATGCTAATCTAATTATTAGAAGTAACCTTATCTAAGTAGAATATCCTTATAAGGATTTTGTTAGAAATAATTGTTAATTCTTTTGAAGTTAGTTTGGTGGAACTGACAAGTAAAATGAATAAAATACATTGAAACAAGGAGATTTGGAAGATTGGGTGCACATGGCTAGATTGGATGGTTGGACGCATATGGCTAGAACGTTATACTCTAGCTATATATTCCAGGTATGTTATCATGACACCTGAATGCCCTGAGGTTTGCCTTGGGTTTGTGTGATTGTTTGAATGGTTGATAAGAAGACATGTATGTTTATTCAACGACATGGTTATACCAGCATGTGATATTTTTATGAGTGATGAGAAGGTATGCATAATAATCTGGCAGTGTGATTGTACTCACATGTGATGTGTTACAATGTTGAAATACTATGCTATTTGTGTCTTGAACATTTATGTAAACTTACATAAAACAAGTAATACTATATACTATATGGTATAGAAAACTTGTGAAATGGTTATCAAGGAAACAAGTTAAATGTTAGATTTGATATGCATTGTATACAACACCTAAGTACATCTACTTAGGCAAAAATATGGAAGACGGTTATTAAACGGTAAAGGTTAATGAATCAAGTATTCAAGAGATAAGTTACCTAAGCACAATTCTTAAGTAACCAAGATGGTGACCATTATTAAATGGTGGGTTTGGTATATTTATATGTGAGAAATCCAGGTACGACTTGGCGCGCGTTGTGTACACTAGTAGATGTTATAACATGCTCATCTACATGTTGGTAAGTCCATATAGTCCTACTGGGATGATGGCCGGGTCACCCTGTCTGGTGCGGGCCACTGCTCGTAGGTGCCCCACCTTATAATAGGGAGACATGTCATCCTAACCATGATGATACATTAGGATTACGAGATAATTAATATGAGATATAAGCTACCACTACAGTATGCTTATCTATTCAATATATAATATGAGATAACGAAGCGATCTCAAAATCATACACTCTATATTGGTGACACAGGTGCCCGAGGGCTTAAAAACTAACACGAGCTCAATTTGGTTAATGTTTGCCTTACATGATTATTTGATTTGAGCTTGTATGTGAATGGTTTGAACGATCTTTATATGCTCATATTATTGGTGCTTATCTGTGAATGGTTTGAGCAATCTTTATATGCTCACATTATTGTTGCGTATCTGTGAATGGTTTGAGCAATTTTATATGTTCATGTTATCTGAGCTTATCTGTGAAAGATGTGAGCAATCCTTATTTGCTTATATTGTTGGAGTTTTCCTTGTGAATGACATGCGTAGTTTTTCTTATATTATTATTATTATTCGAGCTTACTTGTGATGGACGTAAGCAATGTAAGGTTATGATATGATTGATGGTTACTATTCAGTATTACTATTCTTATATACATGCATGTTTTAGGTTGAAGTCTAGAATGAAATAAATTGAATTGCATGTTAACTTCGACCAAATAACCTAAGTGTAAACTGAAGGGGTAATAGGGTTGCATAATAACATACTCAGCGGTTGGACTGACCCCTCCAATCAATGTTTTTACAGGTTTGAAGATAAAGACACTCAGCTGGAGAGCGGGGTTAGGTAGATTAGGTCGGTAATTACGGGAGATGTCCCTATTTGATTATGTATATATTTTAGAATTCAAAAGTATTATGTTACAACTGTGTATAGGACCAAACATTGTAAATAGTGTTGTAAATATATATAATCATACACAACGTTTTGTATAGTTTATGGTAGCCTTATTGTACAACAGGTGTGCAACGGCGGTGACATCCCGTAGGTTTAAATTCTGCTGCTAATTAATATTACCACGCAAGATGTAATGATTTAGTGATAAGGGATGTTACAACAAGACTTATAATCACAAACTTTCTTTAATATTTGAACTCACAAGTTTGTGTCTGATAAAGCTAACAACAAACTGAACAAATATGTTTATTATAGTGCGCCTGAAAGTAAGGCTTACCGTATACAATAAAGCATACACCAAATGAAGAAAAGCAATCAGTTTGTTCAAAGAGGTGCATATAGATATATTTATGAATTTCAGTAACTAACGTGTGTATCTAAAGTGTAAAGAGATGGAATTTCTTACCAAACACAGGGTATCCAATAGACATACGCCAAATGACGTAATGCATCAAGTTATTTTCACGTTCGGAGCAGCAATTGTGTACCCCGTCGAACACTGAAGCAGCAAGGGAATAGATTAGGTTGATTATAGAACAAAAACAAAATAATACACAAAAGGGGGCAATCGATTTCCTTACCAAAGCCCAAGGAAACTAGTGTAGCAGGAGTATGAAATTCAACGAGCCAAATGAGGTGTAGCATAGATCAACCTGTAAAGAAATTAACAAACACGTTATTTTATCATCCTCAACCATGAGTACTACAACAAAAGTACACAATTATGACATTTATTTTTTTATTTAACGTCATTTAGAAGTGTCGTTAGGAAAAAGGGTGACAATTGAACCAAATGTCATAAAACGTAGCGTCACCTACTTAAAAATGACACTTTTAGGCATCATAAAAAATTGTGACACTTATAATATTGTCTAAATTAATTGAACTCATAATTGTCAAGTTCAACTTTGACATTTAAAATGTTTTATAATTCACACTTCAGCATGTAATTATCTCACGTCTAAGCGTCACTATATATTTGTTTTTTTATCTTCTTTTAATATTAATTATTTTATCTATTTGAAATCATACCGCAAATATATTTAGATCATTCCCACATTAGCTTGGTTTTTTTAATAGCATGTATACATTATTTTATTACTAACATCACTGTTACAGAAGCGTTGGATTGTTTGCAAACTCGTATGCCTTTTGTCCGATTGGGCTATAGTTGATTTGGGATTGTTTGGTTTCAAAACATCATCGTTAGTAAAGAGGTATATAAAATATAAATATATATTAAAAAAATATCATTACATAGTGGAGTTAAAGTTAACTTTTCTCTAATTAAATAAGGAAAACAACTAAAAGCTTTGTTCCGGCAAAGAATGCTGAATAAATATGTCTATCTTCCTAAAATCTATAATCTAACTATATAATCTAAGTTAATGATTAGCACTCATAAAAACGTCAACATATTTACAGGTGTATACTTCTTGATTCTTGACTCAAGCATCTGACGTACTTCCATCTGGTGAAGAAATGATGTTTTCTTGGCAATTTCTTCTAACTAAATCATATGGATCCTGAAAAATAAAAGAGTTAATTAGTGAAAGAGTAGTACTACTATATCATTTAGAAAGTAGTGATGTAACATAACTATCACAATTTAAACACCTCTTCCGCAACTCTGTTTTACACATACACAAATTTAGTTCCAATTTGTCAACATAACTTACAAAATAATAAAATACATCAATGTTGCTAGATCTGTAAACAACGTCTCTAACAACTACAAAACTAGATAGAAAAACATGGTTGTACCAGTACTAGATTGTTTCCGATAACCATAACATGTTTCAGAAAAGTGGTCATCAGAAGAAAAAAAACTCAACAAATACGAGTGTTTACATAGATCAAAACAGAATATGTATCATATTTTAATTTTCTACCTGTAGAGAAAACCCAATAAAGAATAGACATCATTGAACATATGAAAAACGATGCATCCAGACCGAGTTACAAGCGAGTAATTCAGATGCTAACTCAAAGTTGTGTATTAGAAAACAACGTAATGTGAACTATGATGACATGTAATTAGATAAGAAGTCAATAACCACTAGAAAATAAAATAATAATGTGGTAGATTGATGCCCTGCACATAGCAAGATGAAAGGTGAAAAGTTGTCTTCTCCAGTAGCCTGTTATGCTAATTCAACCATTTGATAATACTCATCACCTAGATATTTTACCGAAGATCAAACAATATAAGTTATGTGCAAGATGGCTTGCGGAGAGCCAAAAGGTTTCTCTTGTTTTAGTTCATATTGAACAGATCATGTTTCTTTCTTAAACATACATAAGCATTCAGGGAACAGAGCATCCAGTGATCTAGTATGGACATTATCATATAGAATGAATAAATAACAAACCTGAGAAGTGGAGACTCCAACATATGCATTATTTGCAAGATTCTAAACTTCAGCAAATGATCCAAATGTTGTACGATAAATATGAACTTCATCTCGCAAGCTAGCAATTGTTCCATCTGTCTTTGACATATAGGTCTTCATCATTTGTTGTTGTTCAGCAATTGTTTCTTGTTGTTGTCTAAGCAAAACTTGAAGTTGTTGTAGTTCAGTAGCTGAGTCATCATTGCTTGTCTTTTCACTTCTCATTCTCTTAAGTTGACTACGAAAACCTGACACTTGTGACTTTGTCACTCCTATCCCGTAACCACGAGCTCGTCCAGGACTATCTTCACCCATAAGCTTATACCAAACATTGTTCTCTAACTCTTTCTCATTATTGTAGGATCCTGCAGCTTTAGCTTCTTCAATCTCTGATCTAGCAGCCACCTAATGTAAAAATATGATACAACTTTAGAATCAGAAAAATGTCTGTCACAACTAACTTCATTCAGAAACCAGATACGACATGTTTTGTATCACTATAGTCACATGAAACCAACATAATACAAAAATAGGAAAACAGTGCAGCAACAACTACACTAGAGTTATATATTATCACAACAGAAACAAAGTACGTAGTAGCATGAACAACTAGATTGATCTAGATTTGAGCTTCAAAATTATTACAATATATAGTAGCAAATATAAAACAACAAAGACGGGGCAAAGAAACAGAAAAAGATGTAGCAGTAGCAGCTGAATAGAATGTAGCAAACAAGAGTAGCAACAACTAAAACAAAAAGAAATAAATACTAAGTACCAGTAGTAGAACAACAACCAATATTATCAAATCTTAGCCCACGAAAGAAAGCATGAGATGTACATTGACATGCCCATGATTCTTATTAGTTAATCAGGTCATGGTAACTTTGATAAAATCGGATGATAGTTAATTAATCTCCGTTCACCAACTATTCTAGATCGAATTTCACCAATAAGTATAATATTAAGTAGTTCTAGAATTAATTGAAGCGAACTAGCTAATTGATTTATATTATTCCTTTTTTTCAAGAGTTGCATACATCGCGAAAACATTAAAAAAACCTTTATACCAATAAGTTAAAGTAAGAGAATCCAAAGGAAGCAAATTACCAACCTTTTAAACTGAATTATTCTTCCAAGTTAAAGAGAGAGGTTCTTCTTAGAATTGAGCAACTCCCCTTGTTCTTCCTTCAAGTACAGTAGTTTAACACAAAAACAAGCAAAGAAAATCAGAACAATATATAGAAAAATGTCAAACGTTTAGCATAACTTCACTCTAGATATTAATATAGTAAACCAAAATATACTAACTTTAAATCTATTGAGCCATTTTATTGACCCGCCACAGCATAGCATAGCAAATGAACGAGATTCTAGCAAACCCCATAATAATATTCTTTTGAAAGAGTTTACTCAATAAAAAAATAAAAGAATTACTTAGATTCTGTAATCTCATACTCACCAATAGAACCCATTTGCATAGAAACACTAACATTTGCATTATTATTAATTTTTATAGTTCTCATGGTCATTTTCCATTATTTACTATAAAGAGCAGAACAAAGAAGCACCCATTAAATTACTTTTTCTAGTTTTTTCTCTTTGACTACTCGTTTTTTGTTTGATGTGTTGTAGGCAATGCTAGCTTGTGCAGTACTGCGAAAGATTACAAGAAAACAAGAGTTGTAGCGTCTAAATTTTCAACGATGGGGTTTGTTCTTGGCATTGGACTACCTGTTGTGGTTGGACTTAAGTTACAGTTGGGTCTAGAATATTTTCCAAAGACCTCAGTGTTTTGCATCTAATTAAAGCTTATGTCCACATTCTTTGCCACCATCAAAAAATCTATTATCATGTATGATTATCAATAGCCTTATGGCTCTTGTTGTTCGGTATTTTTGGTTTCTCACCAGTTTGTTTCTCATGAGTAAAGAAGAAACATCTCACAATCTTCTCAACATCACACACTTAAAGAGTAAATTTCATCTCCTCTACCCTTAACCCAACAAATTTTTCAGATTAAATACAGTCCTATCTCACCCAAACACAATATACAGAAAAAAACAATCACTTCCAGCAAGGTGACTTACAAAAACACAATAGCAAATCTTCAATTATCCCTCATGGTTATAGATTGTTGATGAATATTGCAAAAATCCAAAATAAACATGAAACAGTGGAGGAGAAATTAAATTATTCAAGCCACCGTCAATAGAGACATGGCACAACTTCATCGATAAAGGAAATTTACCCTCAGTAGAAATTGTGAGGACATGCAATTTCATCAACAATCTATAACATTTTAGTTAGCCGCCTACAACTTACTTGGAAAATCGGCAAGCACGATTCCACTCCTCTTTTCTACTTGGATACGTAGCGCCCTTCACACTGAACTGGTAAGAATTTTACCTCACGGTAGAATAATTAGAAGCCAACAAACCCTAAATCGGTAGAATCTATCTTCAAAATGAAAGCAATGTAAATTACCTAAGAACTGTAGAGAGTAGCCGATTTGATTTCCACTGCCGTGGTCGCTGCTCGAACTTCTGCAGAAGGGAGGGAGGAGTGACGAAAAATGCCGCAGATGGATGAAAGAGTTGAGTCGTTCTTTTTGGAGTGATACAGTAATAAGACCAATTAAAATAAATTCCCATTCCCACTATTTTTTCTACGGGGCATCTTCCTTTCGCGCTTCATTGAAAAAAAAATTACCTTGAAAATAGTAGATGTAAATAAAAATTTTGGCGGTGATTAAATACTTGGCGTGGGAGATTTAGCGGGAGAATATTTTCCACTACATTATATTTTACTATTAAAAAATGAGAATGATTGTGACATTTACAAGTGTCAATTAAAATATAGTTGCATTTTAAAATGTAATAAAAAACGAAGACACTTTTAAATGTATAAAATTATATTACACTTAGTTTGTGTGTCACAAAATAAGTGTCATTATTACACTAATTTCTTGTAATACCAAAAATATGGAAATCTTACATATTTCCCACAAGAAATGTAGTCCTAGACGTTGAAGATACACCACCAGGGCATAAAGTTTCAACAACAAACAACCCAGAAACCGGCAACAACCAAAAGAAAGAATCAGAACAAATGTTGGTTTTTTTATCCTAATGAGCCAAATCAAGAGGCCAAGTCCAATTAGAAGGAAGAGGAAAAGAACAGGATTTAGCACCACATGAAGAAACCAAAATTAAGGTTTAACATTCACATCCAATCATTTATAACCGATAAAAAGCAACGGAAAGAAGAAAACCGACAAGCACTTACCATTGCCAACCTGGAAAATACGAGTGGATAAGAAGATAAGTTTGAATATTTGCGCATATAACAATACAAATTCCAGTACATTAGAAAGTAGAAGTGACAGAAATGGAACCGATAGTAGGAATTCTTCCTAACAAAAGGGAGTGCTTGAGAAAGGAATTAAGACGTACACAAAAGAGGTCATTGCATGCAATTGATTTAACGAGGTTGTCATACTCATAATTCCCAAGTTGCATGTAGTTAATTAAGTATGCTCCAAAGTAGACAAAGTTTAAAGGCTATAAAACTTGAAATTGTAGCCATTTGTAGTTTTTGGTCCCTGATTTCAACACAGACGTTTTATCAGAATTATTTGTCGTCTATGTCCGTCATAACAACAACGACGCTTTGGCCGAGTGGTTAAGGCGTGTGCCTGCTAAGTACATGGGGTTTCCCCGCGAGAGTTCGAATCTCTCAGGCGTCGTTTTGCTCACAATAAATAACATTACTGTTTGGCTAAAGAAAAAAACATTATTGTTCCACTATTACATTATTATAATACATAACTGATGCAAACTTTATTTATACAAATTACAGTGGCAATCTCTTTTCAAAAGCCAACTATAATCGGTGGATTCCCCCATCCATGAAGATATCAAACAACGAGCTTTAATTACAACTGACACATTTTTTTTTTTGAGGGGACAAAGATTATTAATAATTTGATTAAATTATCCCAATTACCACTTACACCTCAACAAAAAAACTCTACTAATCATGTCTTCATTATATACCTCCGTCCTGAATTGACCGTTCTGTTTGCTTTATGACACATTTTCCACTTCAATATTAAGCATATAAGATAAAATAATTTATAAAACTAAATTTTGTAATATATAGTTTATCATGTAAGGAATCATATGCAAAATTTAAATTTTCAAAATTAATTTATCTTATATGTTAAAAATTAAAATCAAACAATATGTCCAAATAATAAACAAGTCAATTCAGGGGAGTAAATAACCAAGCTAATCTTTACATAAATCTGACTTATCCACTACTTAGACTAAGTGAGAAACACACGTGATCAGGGGAGATGCTGCTCTAAATTAAGCTGTTAAATTACACTCCTACCAACCACACTCCCACCGCTCTTCTTCGATCCACCACCCCACCCACCGACCCCGCTATCGCTATGTTCATACTCTTGCAACCACCACCGCCACTGCTACACTTGGCCACCGTTCTCACACTCTCAATAAATAACATTACTGTTTGGCTAAAGAAAAAAAACATTATTTTCCACTATTACATTATTATAATACATAACTGATGCAAACTTTATTTATACAAATTACAGTGGCAATCTCTTTTCAAAAGCCAACTATAATCGGTGGAATTCCCCCATCCATGAAGATATCAAACAACGAGCTTTAATTACAACTGACACATTTTTTTTTGAGGGGACAAAGATTATTAATAATTTGATTAAATTATCCCCAATTACCCACTTACACCTCAACAAAAAAACTCTACTAATCATGTCTTCATTATTATACTCCCTCCGTCCTGAATTGACCGTTCTGTTTGTTTTATGACACGTTTTTCCACTTCAAATAAGCATATAAGATAAAATAATTTTATAAAACTAAATTTTGTAATATATAGTTTATCATGTAAGGAATCATATACAAAATTTAATTTTCAAAATTAATTTATCTTATATGTTAAAAATTAAAATCAAACAATATTTCCAAAATACAAGTCAATTCAGGAGTAAATACCAAGCTTAATCTTTACATAAATCTGACTTATCCACTACTTACTAAGTGAGAAACACACGTGATCAGGGGAGATGCTGCTCTAAATTAAGCTGTTAAATTACACTCCTACCAACCACACCTCCCACCGCTCTTCTTCGATCCACCACCCCACCCACCGACCCCGCTATCGCTATGTTCAGTACTCTTGCAACCACCACCGCCACTGCTACACTTGGCCACCGTTCTCACACTCTCAATAAGCTCCTCAGTTCGAGCCTCCTGCGACAAAATCTCCGACAAGTGCTCGGGGTTTATCACCAGCCTCACCTTCCACACTCCAGACGACCCGCTAGTACTACATCTGGACCACACATCTCCAATCTCACATCCTCCCGAGGAACCCAAATAGCTTTGACTCCGTTTGAACTGCCCTCCTTCGCGTAAGGGTTACTACAGTACTTGTGATAGTAACCTCCACCACACCACCAGTACTCTTACTATCACAAGCAAAAGACATCCTGTAAGGCGTAGCCGGCGACGAAGTTATCATGACTGCACCACCGCTTTCCGCGGCAGAGAGTACAGGCAGCAAGTGATAGAGGCGACCCACGTGGAGATTGTCGGTGGGAGGATTGGACGGCCGCCGCAGAAGAGTCTGTGACCTGGAAACTCGTTTGTCACGTTTCTTGCGGTGATTGGAGCGTAGAGCTCCATTACTCCGCCGGTTGAAGTTACTACTTTTATCATCTCCTGTACTTGTTCATCGTCCCTGTCCCTGCTGATGATTTTTTGATGGTTCCTCCGTCATTGACGCCGCCGCCGACGTTGAAGGCTGTAGCACAGTTGCCCATCTTTTGGGATTATATTCAGGCGAGTATATAGAATCTAACGTCTGCTACTGCTGACGTTTCTTCTGATTTCCTTTTCCTCCGGCGGAACGGAATTGAGGTAGATTTGATTCTCGTGTAAAGGAAAGTGTAATCCACCGACACGAATAGTAGTAGCAGCAGCAGTATGCTTAGTTCGCTTTGGAAACACCGAGAGAACTTTATCTCTCCATCTGTCTCTGTCTGTAATTCAATTCTGGCCTCGATATGAATGTGGATTGTACTGTGGGAAGTTAGAAGCATTTGGGTAGGTACTAACGCGTATGCTCATTAATGGGTGGTTTGATTATTGGAATCTTAATTCCTAGAATAAGATTACTAGAATAGGATTCTAAGAATAGAATATGATCTCATATGGTTGTTATGATGTGAATACTTGAAATTTGATGTTTCTTGTGTTTGGTTGATAAAATAATGATAGGAATAGATTTAGAATAAAATATACAGTTACAAATCTATCATTGACAAGTAACACATTATTATTATTTGTTGTATGATAAACTATAACTTTTAATTATATATATTAACTTGAAAACATGTAATATATATATATTACCGAATAATTAATAAAGTTTACTTTTTCATAATTATAAGAACCTAAAAATAAGCCAATAATTATATTTAAAAATTAAATTATTCATACTTTCTGGATATTATTAAATTGATACTATGAATAAAACTTGTAATTATTGAATATTATACAAGGAAAAGAACAAACTAATAAAATTACAATGTAAACTTTAAATTATATTAAATTTATTATAGTACCAAATATTTGTAGTATATTTTAGATTGATTAATTATAAGTATTGCACTTGTTAAGTAATGATTAATTATAAAATTATTTCTACAAACTATTAGATTTTAACTATATATCAAAGTTATTATAGATTTTATACTATGTTTAATAATTAAATAACAACTTTAAATGCTAATATACTTTATTTTTGTTTTTTGGCATATCCAGTATTAAATTTAAAGTTACGTATTTGAATTTCATTAAGTGATATTTAATTTAATAGAATATATTATTTTAACTAAAAATGTATGTTTAAAATAAAATAAATAATTATTTTATAAACAATTGAACAATATATAATATTGAAATAGTAGGTGATAGCTATACACAAACATATTCACTTATAGTCAATTATTTTATTATTAGCAAGATTTTTTTATTTCAATGGTATTATTTATTCCATTTAAAATTAGAATAACCTTATTTTAAGTATTAATATATTTGATTTTTTATATTAAATACAAATATATATACATAATATTTTATTTTCATATATATAACATCTATATATTTACTCATGATAAAAAGGTTAATTTCTTTATTTTTTTCAATATATCAAAAAATTATTTCTAAATTGATACGTATATATATTATAAATTAATTGTCAAAAAAATATAATAAAGAATAATAAATAAAGACTATAATTGAATATCTAGATATATTTTAACTTTATCGAGTATATAGATAATATAGTCACTCACTTAGAATAGCAATTCCTAGCCTTTCAGTAGGGGAATAAGGTAAAATTACTGGAATTGATTTTCTACGTACCAAACATGGAAATAACCGTAATTCCAAGAATTGTAATACTATTCTCTGGTACCAAACGACCCGTAATTGATTATGGAAAGTAATTCTTTTTTCCCATACATAAATTACCATCTTTCATTTTTTTAATTTATCAGTTTTGTTCAGAATATACCTTTTTAATGCACAAAATACAACACAAATTAGCGAGAAAAATACTAAAATTATAAAAATTTGAATTAGTTTATATATTGCCCAAAAATTGTAAAAAGATATATGAACAAATACATATGAATAATCTTTTGAAAAATATAAAATTATAAAAATATAATATATTAATTATTTATAAGTTTCAAATTTCATTAAATAAATATAGAAAATATTAACAGGAATTTTGATTTTTTTTCGATTTTATTCTTATAGTCCATCCTACTATGATCAATGTACAATTGAAAATCCGTACAATGAGAAAAACAAAGAGAATAAAATTTTTACATTCCAATATATATCATTCAAATAATATATTATTATTTTTATACTTTTATAATTTTTATTTAAAAAATTTAATAATTATTTTGATGTTATAAACTTTATAGGGAAATTTCACCAAATACTATTGAGTTTTTGCTTAATCCACAATATACCACTGTGTTTTTAAAATTACACATGACAACACTCAAGTTTTTACTTATTTCATCAGATAACACGATCACTTTTATTTTTGTTAAATTTCCGTCAATATTCCAGGAAAATGATTAAAATAACCCCTATTATTAATTAACAACTTGAAAGTAATTTGTCATAACTGATAAATTTTATAATACGCCCACTTTTATTTAAACTATTTATATGGTACTTTAGTCTTTTTTTATAGGTAATTAATGGAACTATTAACAAATATGAGACATAGTGTTATCTGGTGAAATAAGTACAACCGAGTGTTTATCCTATGTAATTTAAAAACACTATGATATATCATGAATTAAGCAAAACTCAGTGTTATTTGGTGAAAATTCTCAACTTTATAAAATTGTAGTAATATTTTTTGAAACATGAATATCATTTTCTTTGAGAAAAAATTTAAGATGAAATCCAGATGAAAATTATGCACAGGACCCACGAGTGGCACAATCGGAAGGTCTTTTTGACATTTAAAAAAATTTGTAGAATATTCCTTGAATATTTTATGCAAAAAATTTGTAGCAGAAATATGTGACTATCTCTGTAACACCCGGATTTATACCTCAAAACATAGCTTATGAAAATACAATCTAACGGCGCAAACGGCAAACTAAAAACGGACTCCAAACGAGTCCTAGAAGAGCAAAACAAGGTTGGTCCGAACTTGTGTCCGACATGGCAAGTTCGGACACAAGCCGAAGAGAAATAGACTGCGGAAAACCAATATCCGAACTTGTGTCCGGACTTCGAAGTTCGGACACAAGTCGAACTTTAAAACTCCGGAAAAATCCTTAGTGGTCCGAACATTGGTCCGGACATATGTTCGGACACAGCCAAACGAAGAAAACACTTGAAACATCGGGGCCTGTCCAAACATTGATGTCCGAACGGACTTCGGACAGGTCCTTAAGTGCAGTTTTAAATATAGAAATAGAACCCAAAAACCGTTAGAACACTTATGCAAACATATACAACAAAGAGAATCTCTCGAGCAGAAGAAGTCATTAATAAACTCAATACAACCACAAACTTGATAAAACTGATTCAAAGAGCAATTAACTTAGTTAATCAAAAACTCAAATGCACATACCCTTCAATATAGCAGCGGTCTCAAAACGTCCAGGGCATTACCACCCACCCACACCATACCCAATAACCCATGGGTGCTCAGGCTAATGAACTAACAACTATAAAAACAAGTTAACTTTCAAATTACGCGGAAAGCAAATAACGTTAATGTATAAAAACCTTGAGAACATAACAACATCTCTTAAATACTGAAGTTCAAGACATCGCCTTAATTACGTGATCCCTAAACTAAGTGATTCGCTGTCCCATCCCACAATCAGTCATCAATACCTGCATCATAAAACATAGACAAAAACACAGAAGGATCGCCAAAATCAGAAAAACTGAGTAAATTCCACCTCAAGCTGTAAAATACATTTTAGAACACCATTGCCTTTAACAATCAGATGAGAAGGTTTACTGAATAGTTAGTGAATTTCCAGAAAAACATAACAATACCGAGCTGCAGTAGGGAGCTTTCAACAGGAAATAATAACCACGATTCCGAACACTGGGTCACCTATGGGACCCCAACACACATTCCAGGACAGTCACCTATGGGACCGTCAAACAACCACCTCACCCTAATCCTTAAGTGTGCACACCCCCTATGAAACAGCAGTAACATAGAGTAGATCATAGAGCTTAACTGCAACAATGTGTGCAGCACAAATAATTAATAATCATGGGGAGCACCTATGGGCTCCCAAACAACAGAATACAACCTGTGAAAGACTCCCAAAACCACAATTGAAACACCACATCTCAATCCAATTCCTCAATTCCAAAACGTGGGAATAATCCCAAATCTCCAAACCATAACCGAGATAAAACACAACGAACTTTTTTCCAATATTTCGCAAAACCACAATCAAAACCATAGAGCATAGAATTTACCTGGAACAACCAAATCCCTCAAGAACCCAACTGCTTCGGACTATTGATAGCACTCGTCAACGATATCGGCGTCTAGGTAACCAAAATTAACAATCAGAATTCGTCGAGCCACGAATAGATAACTAAGTAACTAAGTAGAATACATTACCCAACAAAGCTCCTAATTGGCACCAAGGGAAACGATCCAGCAAGGGTAGAGTGAAGAACACCGAAGGTAGAATGGAGAACGCGAATTATAAGAACTCAAGGAAAAGATACTGAATAAGTTTTTTGTAGAGCAAAAGCGTAGAAGCGTCGTGATGAAGGTAGACCGTAGTGGGGAAGGTCGTTATATAATAAGTAAATTATAGGAATAAGGGAAATCGATATTGTTAAACAAGTTAATGATTACTATCTTAAAACAAAAGAGTTAAATAAATACGAAATACAAATAACTCAGAAAAGGAAATCAAAATAAATACTTAACATGTAATTTGTTTTTTAGGAACCTATACAACAACATAACGTTGAGATACATCAGGAAGGAAAATAAAATCTCTAACAACATTCTTTTAGAAATTCAGAAATAGTTTCCTAGTTTGAATATTGTTGAGAAAGTAGATCGTTGTAACAAGATAAGGATGGAATAGAAATCTAGGAAGATAATTAATAAACATTTACTTGGAAGTAGGAGGAGATTGAAATAAATTAAATAAAGTAAAGCAATAATACTAGCAAGGGAATTATAATTGCGTTAGAGAGAGTTCTAGAATACTAATAACAAAATATATATAAATTAATTTGAAGAAGTCAAATGGGATTTGAACTCTATAATCAGAGATAATCACTAATATGAAGTAAACTCAGATTTGAATTCTAGAAATTAATTAAGTACAAAGAGAAAGTCAATTTGAATTAGAACTCTATGTACTAAAATGAATAAATGTGGAGAGAAAAGTTCTAGGAAGAGGAATAAGTTAATATAGGAGTATCGTTAGTTTCCCTGGGCCACTATATTACTAACTCGGACTTATTATTCTGACTATAAATTATCGTACTCCTAACTTCCAATTCCCGGTATTTCCTCTCATCCCCCTTAAAAGAAAGCTTCGCCCTCGAAGCTAAAACTCATCCATAAGGCGAGAAGTTGCTAAACTAGATACTGACTCGAGTGGTTACCTGATCGAAGAGCTGTGGGTATTTCTTCCTCATTTCCTCCTCTACCTCCCATGTAGCCTCTTTCGGTTCCATGATTAGACCATAAGACTTTGACTATACGGATGGACTTCGATCGTGTCTCCCTGGTCTTAGTGTCCATTATTCTAATGGGATACTCCTCATAGGATAGATTCTGCTCCAGCTCCAAGACCTCTGGCTGCACACACATGCGAGGGCCGGGAACATACCGCTTCAGCTGGGAAACATGGAAGACGTTGTGAACTTTCTCCAGTTCACAAGGAAGCGCTAGTCGGTATGCCACCCCTCCAACCCTCTCCAAGATCTCATAGGGTCCAACGAATTTGGGACTGAGCTTCCCTTTCTTCCCGAACCTGGTTACTCTCTCACGGGAGATACTTTCAGAAAAACTCTGTCTCCCACCTTGAACTCAACTGGTCTGCGCTTGAGATCGGCATAGGACTTCTGCCTGTCTTGAGCTGCCTTCATTCGTCTCTGAATCAACCGACTTGCTTCATAGTCTCTTCTTCAATCAACTGAGGCCCCAAAACAACAGTCTCACTAATGTCGCTCCAACATAGCGGTGTCCTACACTTCCTCCCATACAAAGCCTCATAAGGAGCCATCTTGATGCTGGTGTGGTAACTGTTGTTATAAGAGAACTCTATCAGATGTAGCATATCTGCCCACGAACCCTGAAATCCATCACACATGCTCGAAGCATGTCCTTCAAGGTTTGGATGGTTCTCTCTGTCTGACCATCGGTGGCTGGATGAAGCGCAGTGCTCAACTTCAACTTGGTGCCCATCGCCTTCTGAAATTGCTGCCAGAAATGAGCTAAGAACCTCGAGTCTCTGTCTGAAATGATGGTCTCAGGTACCCCATGATATCTCACCACATTTCTGATGTAAGCATCCACCAACTGGCTCATGGACCACACGTCTTCTTCATGGGTATGAACCGTGCAGACTTAGTGAGTCGGTTCACTATCACCCAAATCTGATTGACTCCTCCCTTCGCCGGTGGTAAACCCATCACGAAGTCCATTGAAATGGAGTCCCACTTCCCTTTGGGACCTCCAACGGCTGCAATAAACCTCCCGTCCTCTGTGCTCGAATTTGACCTTCTGGCAGGTAAGACACTTCGACACAAACTCCGCGACTTCCCTCTTCATCTTAGGCCACCAAAACATCTTCTTTAGGTCCTTATACAGCTTATCACCACCAGGATGAACTGAATAGGGAGTATTATGAGCCTCCCTCATCAGTCTCTCCTTTACCTCCACGCACCCCTGAGGTACACACCATCGGCCTCTAAACCTCAGACTGCCGTCACTGTGGGTCTCAAACTGATAAGCCGCAGACTTAACATATTTTATGTGCTAGATTTAGTATTATATTTATCTAAATAAGGTTAATATATGCTATTTATGCTATATTATGTATAAAGTCTATTATTTGTTCAGATTGATGTTTTTTATATGTTTTCCATGTAAGGAATGAATTTCTAATCAAAAGACCAAGTGGTGCTGGGCTTGGTGCCGGCTGTCCAGTTCACGGCACAAGTTTGGAGCAAAACAGGAGGTGTGCCGGGTGGCGCGCTGGGTGTCTGGTGTCAGGCGCATTCAAAGTCTGTGAGTGTGCCTAGCATCTGATGTCCGGCAGAACATCCGGCACATACTGAAAAGTCACCCCAGTTCGCCAGGAGTTAGCAGTTATTACCGTTAACATACCAACCGATGCCGGGTGTAGTGCCGGGCATCCCATGTCCGGCACAAGCGCCTTTTCACACGGATTTAACGGTTTAGTTTAACGGTTAGAGACAACGCATTTTGCACGTGGTGCCGGGTAGCTCTTACCCGGCATATACACTGTTTCGCGCAAATTTGGCGGTTTCGACCGTTGACAGCTGGGCACATTTCCCACGTGTGCCGGCTACTGGTGACCCGACACGACGCCCAAACGACATTTTGAAGCCCTATAAATAGGCCGTGAGTCTTCATCATTGGGCACACTTCAACATCATTATTACACTCCATCCACGCTTCATTTCCGCCCACATTCCATCTGTTGGTGTCCAAGAGTTTCTACGGATCCATCCACGAAGAAGAAGAGAAGATTACCTTTTCGGGTTAAGGCTTTTGATTAATCTTCTTCTCCCCCATGTATTTCTTCCTTGTTTGAGTGGATGGTGAAGTAGAGATCCTTGTTAGTTTGGTTAGGGATGAGTTCCTTCCTTGTAAACACTCGATCATTCAATATATATATTCCACAAGTTTTTCTAAGATTCAAGTTTCCATATAAGGCAGAATGGGTTCGCTACTTGTTCTCCTATCTTCTAAATTTCACTTGAGGTTCAAAGACAAAGTGTTTTTGGTTAAGGAATCTAAGTGGTCCGTCACCGTTGTTAGATGCAGAGTGTAGATGGCAACACCGAAGAGTTGAAGAACCTTATCCATTTTCATTATTTTAGTCGAATACTGACGAGAGATCGTTGGGTTCGAATTTGGGTAGTGAGTCCTTGTTTCCGGGTTTCGAAACTGGGATAAAATTCACATTTCGTTCTTGCCGGGTCTAATGCCAGGTTGGTTCTGTCCGGCATATTCAACGTCTTTGAATATGCCGTGCATAAACTATCCGGCACGTTCATTTGTTCGGGTGATTTCAGAGACTTGTTATGTATTAAGTGTTCACAGTGGTACTAGGGGTTGATCTAGTCCCGAATCATACATTTAGTTAGGATTTTAGTTAGTTATTTTAGATTAGAATTACATTTACTTTTCCCCCCTTGTCTTAGAATAGGCTTTTGCCCGGATTAGGACTAATTTTCTATAAGTCCCTTGGGTACGATACTCTCGGTCGTAATATATTTACACTATACTCCGACCGGGTTTTATTTTGCTACCCGTAGTAGAGTTGTAGGTTTAGTTATTTGTTTTATTCTTTTGTATATAGTTTTATCCCTACAATTTTCTAGTTAGCACAAACCCTTCAGCTTTCCCTTCCTTCATCTTCTCCTTGATGCGCTCCAACTTCGCATCACCAGGCTGTCCCTTGAGTATCTCCCCATAAATGTCGGAAGAGACACTCATATGGTACAACCTCACCTCACGCTCTACTCCTCCCCGCCTCCATCACTTCCAAGTTCAGCTTCTCAAAGTCACGAACTAGCTCGTCTGGAAGAGCCCACATCGAATTCACAGAATGACTTTTCTTCCTACTTAGAGCATCGGCCACTAGGTTAGACTTCCCCTCATGATATAAGATCTCCAAATCATAGTCCTTGATCAGTTCCAACCATCTCCTCTGCCTCATATTTAGTTTCTTCTGAGTGAAGATGTACTTGAGGCTCTTGTGGTCGGTGTAGATCTTGCAGGAAACTCCATACAAGTAGTGCCTCCAAATCTTCAGGGCGAAGACTACTGCTGCAAGCTCTAGGTCGTGCGTCGGGTATCTGGTCTCGTACTCCTTCAGCTGTCTTGATGCGTAGGCTATGACCTTCCCATGCTGCATCAAGACACACCCCAAGCCATACTTGGAAGCATCGCTGAAAACCTCGAATCCGTCTGTCCCCGAAGGCAAGGTCAACACTGGGGCTGTGGTTAACCTTTCCTTCAACGTCTGAAACGCGCCTTCTCACAGTCATCATCCCACTGAAACTTGGTTACTTTCTTCATGAGGTTTGTGAGGGGTCTAGCTATCTTTGAGAAATCCTTCACAAAACGTCTGTAGTACCCCGCTAGACCTAAGAAACTACGAACCTCCGTCAGATTGCTCGGTTTTGGCCACTCTTTCACTGCTTGGATCTTGGCCGGATCCACTGAGATTCCGTCCTTGGTGACGATGTTGCCTAGGAATGCCACTCGGTCCAACCAAAAGTCACACTTAGTTAGCTTGGCGTAAAGCTGCTGCTCTCTCAAAATCTGTAAGACTGATCTCAGGTGCTCCTCGTGCTCTTCCTCATCCCTGGAGTAGATGAGGATATCGTCTATAAATACCACCACAAACCGGTCTAGGTAGGGATTGAAGATCCGGTTCATGAGGTCCTGAAGACTGCCGGCGCGTTCGTCAAACCAAAGGGCATCACCAGAAACTCAAATGCCCATATCTGGTCCTGAAGGCCGTCTTCGGGATATCCTTCTCTGCAACCCGTAACTGGTGATATCCCGACCTCAGGTCTATCTTGGAGAAGACTCCTGCACCCTGAAGCTGGTCGAAGAGGTCATCGATTCTGGGCAAGGGATACTGGTTCTTCACAGTGATCTGGTTCAGCTCCCGGTAGTCTATGCGCAGCCTCATGCTCCCGTCCTTCTTCTTTACAACAAGACAGGAGCTCCCCATGGCGATACACTCTGGCGGATGTATCCTTTCTCTAGTAACTCCTCCAATTGGACTTTCAGTTCCTTCAACTCTGATGGCGCCATACGGTATGGGCCTTGGAGATGGGCGTTGCTCCTGGCACAAGGTCGACGCTGAACTCCACCTCCCTGTCTGGCGGCATACCTCATGGATCCGTCATCTCATAACTACAAACTCATTCTTCAGCAACTCTTGACATCTCCCTATCTCTTCTATGGGCTCGGCGCTCTTCAAATCCTGGACATGGCAAGGTATGCTGCTGTCCCTTCTTCACTTGGGGAGAATTGACATAGCTGAGACTATCTTTACTCCCGGTTTCTTCTCCAAGCTACTGTAGGAGACTCTTTGGCCCTGTTCTCTCAGAATGATCTTCTGCTCTCCACAGTTGATCTTCCCTTTATACTTGCTTAGCCAGTCCATCCCCAAATAATGTCGAAGTCGGGGAGGATGAACTGGATCAGGTCAGTTACAAAAGTTTCCCCTTTTATGTCTACCCCCACATCCCTCAATACATGATTACAAGAAATAACCTGCCCTCAGGGTATAGATACTGCTATGGCTATGAAGTCTTACAAGTTTCTAGACCCAATTTCTTAGCAAATTTCTCAGAAATGAAAGAATATGAAGCTCCAGTATCGAACAAAACACGAGCTGAAGTACCATGAACAGAAAAGGTACCTGCTAACACTTTTGCTTCAGCCTCTGCCTCGGCCCGACTCATAACATTAATCCTCCCCGGAGCTCTGCTGTTGTCTCGGTTCTCCCCTGGACCTCGTTACCTCCGTTTCCACCCCCGCCATTCCGCCTGACTCTGGGGAGCATCCCCCTCCTGACTTCTGGGCCTGATGCTGGTCTCTACGATCGAGACTGGAGGACTGGGGGTCTGCTGGTCTGTAGGTCCGTCTCCTCCGCCATTCCCTCTCTGCTGAATGCCTCCCTGAGGATCCTGGAAGCACTCAAAAGCTCTGTAGCCCTTCCTGCACACCGGAAGCACGCCACCAGGTTCCCTTCACAGTCCTTCCCCGGGTGATCCTTGTGGCATCTCCTGCAGTGGAAGTGCCTGCTATGCCCGTTCTCTCTGCTCTCTGGGCCTGCCCCTGGGGCCTATCATTCCGCCTCTGGTCATTCCTCTGGTTCACATCGAACCTCCTCCCATCACCTGAGTTAGGCCTCCACCTCTTGTCCTGGTGTGGCCTCTGATGTCGGTCGTCTCGACTCCGAGTCTCTTCCTCGTCCTCCATCTTCCTTTTCTGACCCGCCTGTACCTCCCTCCTCTTCTGCTGCACCCTATACAGGTTAGCTGCCTTTCCATATGCATCCTGGAGGGTGGGTATCGTCAGCACGCTCAAAGCCTCCTGGAGACTCCAGTTGAGTCCTCCCACAAATCTATGCACCTTCGACGCCTCATCAGGGACCATCGTCGCGCGAACCTCGCCAGCTCTAGGAACTTGGAGTGGTACTCTTCCTCACACTCCGGGCCTACTGTTTGAGCTCCGAGAACTCCAGGTATTTCTGCATCCGGACATGCTCAGGGTAGAATCGCCTTCGCATGGCCTCCTTTAGTGCCTCCCACCCAAAATCAGGTCCCGCCAAAAGAGCATCCTTGTTGGCAGACCACCAGATGTCCGCCTCGCTCTTGAAGTAGTACATAGCGGCATTGACTCTCCTATTAGCAGGGCAATTGACCGCCTCGAAGATCTTGTCAAACTCACGCAACCAATCCTCCAGCAGTACTGGGTCCTCCTCCCCCTTGAATGCAGTTGGCTTCAAGTGGGCGATTCTCTTCGTGTAGTCTTCTGGCACATTGCCTCGCTGGGCTTGGTGTTGCACAATCTGGCCCAGGTTCAAAGCGAGCTCCTGAAGCTGTCTCATTGGGTCGTTGGCTGCCATGGTAGTCCTCCCTCCCGCTTCTACTTCTGGTGTTGTAGGGGAAATTCAATCGGTCTGCCAGTCTACCCTACTCAAGGTGGACTCCTGATTATGAGTCAAGAATTTCAAGGCTTTAAATCCCCTATAACAATCCCTTCCCAAATATACTACAATCTCACTACCATAACCCACGGGTAGATAATTCAGATATAACAATGATACATGCAACAAGTATGATACAATTTCAATAATTGGTTAGTACACAATAATCCCTGTATAACCTTCAATTATCACACCAAGGTATCCAATGTAACTCAACAGCTCATAACATACACGTAATCCATCATAACATTCCCAAACGGCTTGTCCCCCAAATTTTAATCCGGTTACTCAAGTTTTATCTTATTTCGAAAACAAAGCTCTGATACCACCTTGTAACACCCTGGATTTTTACCTCAAAACATAGATTATGAAAATACAAATCTAACGGCGCAAATGGCATTAAAAACGGACTCCAAACGAGTCCTAGAAGAGCAAAACAAGGTTGGTCCGAACTTGTGTCCGGACATGGCAAGTTCGGACACAAGCCGAAGAGAAATAGACTGCGGAAAACCAAATGTCCGAACTTGTGTCCGGACTTCGAAGTTCGGACACAAGTCGAACTTTAAAACTCCGGAAAAATCCTTACGTGGTCCGAGCATTGGTCCGGACTTGCAAGTTCGGACATAGGTCGAGACTTGCAATCCGAACCCGTCCTCGCATGATGTCCGAACTTAGAAGTTCGGACATATGTTCGGACACAGCCAAACGAAGAAAACACTTGAAACATTCGGGGCCTGTCCGAACATTGATGTCCGGACGGACGTTCGGACAGGTCCTTAAGTGCAGTTTTAAATACAGAAATAGAACCCAAAAACCGTTAGAAACACTTATGCAAAACATAATAACACAAGAGAATCTCTCGAGCAGAAGAAGTCATTAATAAACTCAATACAACCACAAACTTGATAAAACTGATTCAAAGAGCAATTAACTAGTTAACAAAAACTCAAATGCACATAACCTTCAATATAGCAGCGGATCTCAAAACGTCCAGGGCATTACCGCCACACCCAATACCCATGGGTGCTCAGGCTAATGAACTAAACAACATTAAAAACCAAAGTTAACTTTCAAATTACGCGGAACAAAATAACGAATGTATAAAACCTTGAGAACATAAAACATCTCTTAAATACTGAAGTTCAAGACATCGCCTTATTAATACGTGATCCCTAAACTAAGTGATTCGCTGTCCCGATCCACTGGTGGAACGGAAGCCTTTAATGACGGTGGTTTAATCACGGCTTTAACAGAAACCATAATTAATATGAAGGCCGGAGTTAATTAACGACGTTTATTGAATTAACCGTAAGCAATAATCGATCGGAGATAGGCGCACCCTTTTTTAGGACGGACTTTAGATGACGGTTATCAGTGAAACCGTAATCTAAAGTCCCGTGTTGACGTGCGCTTTACGGTCAACAGACTTTAGATTACGGTTTACTAATAACCGTCAGCTAAAGTCCGTCCTAAAAAAGGCGCGCCTACCTCCGACTGATGGTCAACGACGTCGTTTTCACCTGACGCCAAATATTTCCCGTGTTATTTGATTTTTTCGACGCCGCGCGTAATCTAAATTAAGTTAACGACGTCGTTTATCAGTGTATTTTAGATTAAAAATAACTTTATATTAATGTGTTACATATGTTTGATCGAATAAGACTCATGGCTTAATGGCCGTGGGTACATGAGTCAACACCATCGATCTTGAGTTCGAAACCCAGCATAGGCCAATAATTTTCGCGCTATTTTTTTTATTTCGTTACACTTTAGATTACGGTTCTTTAGGAACCGTCATTTAAAGTGTGACTTTACATTACGGTTTTCATGTAAACCGTAATCTAAAGTCCTTTTAACTACAACATTTGCCCGTTTACTCTGCACACTGTACTTACAGTAACTCTTCTTTCGCGCTATCTTCCTCACTGAAATCGCCTCCTCTCTCCCGTCACCTTCCTAACGGCCATCGCCGCCGTCGCTCCCACCACCTTTGTCACTCCCATCGCCGCCGGTCACCACCCATCTACCACTGGTCTCACCGTCGATCTCTCTATCGCGTATTGGGTATGCGATCGATTGATTGTCGTTTTTTTCTAACTTTGTTCATATACATGCATTTCGATTGCAAGTTCTAACCTCGTTTCTATCGAATCCTGAGAGTGTAATGGCAAATGTTCTAACCTTGTTCATATATTTGTGCCCAGATTCACAGTTAATTGCAACCTAGTTCGTGGGCTGATTTCTACACTACTTGCCCACTTCGGTGCTTAGTAACGGTAATTTTGCAAAGCAAACTGTAAACTGTTGTATTTATTTATTCTTAGCATTTAGTATTACAATTAATAAATATAGTGTAGTTTTAAAAATGCTACTACTTAAAACTGCCACAGGAAAGAAAGTAAGTTCAAGTATATTACCGATTCCTGAAAATGCTCATTTTCAACTGCTCAATCTGCTATGCCAGATGCTCTCTGTTTGATTCACAATCTGTGACAGGAATCAACAATGCTATTGTTATAACCACCAGAAAGAATAAGATGAGTTTCGGTATTTTAATGGTTCTAGAATGACTAGTTTCAGTCCTTCAATCTGAAGTACTGCAGAGAAGGTCATAAATAAACTTCATATATAGTAGAATATATAAGTTTATGTATGTTACTAGTTCTAGACGTGCGTGCAAATTTGACTTTGATAAAACTGATTTGGAGACGTTAGAAATATAGGGGAGATGCTGTCGATTTTTTTCCGCGGTTTAGCTAGCATTTAACCTTGATTTTTTGATGAATTCTAATGTTGTCGTTTTTCATTTATGCATCAGGACTACGACTTTATTTGGCTTCCGACCTCAACCGTCTTAGCATCGGCTAATCGTCTACCAGAGGTAAGATTTACATATATACATATAATTTTGACAAACTACCAAACATAGTTATCCGCCCAAGATATACCTAATAGAGGTATATCTTCGGCAGTCCCTGTCGGGACTGTCCATGATTGTTAAATCTCACACCTAGGGTGTGAATGTGTTTTTAATTGTACTTTATTGATTATTTCAGCAGTATCTCTTTATTGTTCTTCGAATGCATATATTATTGATTAATATCATAATATCGTGCATTTGAAGAACTGTAGGGAGATGCTGCCGACATTTTTAATAAATTACATATAAAAACACGTTCACCGTGGGATTTAATACTCATGGATGGATTTAGGTTGATAAGATACAAAGTGTAAAGACTCTGCCACGGGTGACGGTATGAAATGGCTGCCTTCATATAAATAGCTAGAAGGAGATGGAACGTTCGTGGATTTACAGCGGAAATTTGGACGACAAGTTTTTAGAAGGAGTTGATAAGTTATGCACGGTGTTGGTGAACAATCTGAAACCTACAAACAAGGGATACATATTTTGTCCGTGTATCGACTGCCAAAACAATCTGAGATATCGCGGCGTTGAAACAATTAAGGAACATCTGATCCGCCGCGGTTTTACAAAAGATTTCCAAGACATAATCCGATGGCATGGTCAGAGTGCGTTCGATGTTATTAAGCCTGACGAAGGGGATAATGGTCAGGCAAACACAGAAACAACAACTTGGAGATGATACAGTTGCTGGTGATCTAGAAGACGTTACAGCGAACGTTGAGCCAGATTTCTGGGATGATGACATTGAGACTATGCTCGAAGATGTGGAACGACATCACTCTAACACGCCAGACAAGCATGAAAATTTGTTGGATTCATCCAAAACACCGTTGTACCCCGGGTGTGACCCTACAAAGTTAAGCAAGTTGAGTGTCGTCCTCAAGCTATTCAACTTGAAAGTGAAACATGGCTGGAGCGACGTAAGTTTCTTTGACCTCCTGGAACTATTGAAATACGTTCTTCCGGTGGACAACGTTTTACCAACGACTACGTACTCAGCCAAAAAAATGATGTGCCCAATGGGTATGGGGTACCAGAAAATTCATGCTTGTCCAAATGGTTGCATGCTGTTTTGGAAATCGGATGAATTTGCTGAAAGCTGTTCAGCATGTGGAGCGTCACGGTATAAGAAACAACAAACTCACATCAGCGGTAGTAAGAAAGGTTCACCAGCTAAGGTACTGTGGTACCTGCCCATCATTCCAAGGTTCAGACATTTGTTCTCCATTGAGAAAGACGCAGAGAATCTTCGGTGGCATTCAGTTCACAGGAAAAAGGATGGCAGATTGAGACATCCCGCTGATGCACCACAGTGGAGAAACATAGACGTAAAATTTCCTGAGTTTGGTAATGAACCGAGAAACCTAAGGCTAGGCTTGTGCACGGATGGGATGAACCCTTACGATACTTTGAGTAGCATACACAGTACCTGGCCTGTGCTTTTGGTTATTTACAATCTACCGCCGTGGTTATGCATGAAACCAAGACATATCTTGTTGTCTTTGTTAATATCTGGTCCAAAGCAACCGGCAACAAAATTGACGTATTCCTACAACCTTTGATAGAGGATCTACAACTCTTGTGGAATGAAGGGGCTACAGTTTACGACTCATTCAGTAAAGAGGACTTCAATTTGCGTGCTATGTTGTACTGCACAATCAATGATTTCCCCACCTATGGTAATCTTTCAGGCTATTCAATCAAGGGGGCGTTGGCGTGTCCGATTTGTGGTGAAAACACTTGTAGCATTCGCTTGAAACATAGTGGGAAAACCGTGTATATGGGCCACCGAAAAATGCTTCCAAAGGACATAAGTATCGAAAGATGGCGAAAGAGTTCGATGGGAAAACTGATCACAGCATGGCGCGCCAGCCTTTGACAGGTACAGAGATTTACAAAAGTTGGATAATATTGTGAACAACTTCGGGCCGCCAACCAAAAGTGGTGAAAAAAGTGTCTGGAAAAAGAATCAATATTTTGGGAACTACAGTACTGGCAGCATCTGGAGGTTAGACATTGTATCGATGGGATGCATGTCGAGAAGAACGTGGGTGAAAGTATCACTAGCACTCTTTTGAACATAAAAGGAAAGACAAATGATCATTTGAAAGGAAGAAAAGATTTAATTGAGTTAGGCATACACACAGAGCTTGGCCCGCAAGAACGTGGAAAACGCACATTCTTGCCTCCTGCCTGTCACACTATGTCTAAAGAAGAGAAACATAGTCTATGCAGTACCCTTTACAACATCAAGGTGCCATCAGGTTACTCCTCAAACATAAGAAACCTAGTGTCCAAGACAGATTTCAAATTAGTAGGAATGAAATCTCACGATTATCATGTCCTACTTCAAGAATTTTTGCCAATTGCACTACGTGGGATCTTGCCGGATGCTGTCAGACACACAATCACAAACGTCAGTGTCTTCCTCAAATCCATTTCGTCTAAGGTTCTTGATGTGGACACTCTGTCTAAATTACAAAAGGATCTTATTGTGACAATGTGCCAGCTGGAGAGTATTTTTCCTCCATCGTTCTTCGACATAATGATACATCTCCTCGTGCATCTTGTAAGAGAGATTCTGATGTGTGGTCCTTTGTACCTTTGCTACATGTATCCGTTCGAAAGGTACATGGGTGTCCTGAAGAAGAAAATGAAGAACCGTCGTCACCCAGAGGGTAGTATTATAGAGGGCACTATCACAGAGGAAGTTGTAGACTTCTGCACCAATTACCTAGAAGGTGTCGATACCATTGGACTTCCACGTTCTAGACACGAGGGCAGATTGAAGGGTGTTGGCACGGTTGGAAGGAAACTGAAAAGAATTGACATAGACACTCTTACAAAGCTCAGTTAGTTGTGCTAAGTCATCTTGAAGATGTTGAACCATACTTTGATGAACACTTGTGTGTTTTAAGAGCACAATATCCAAACATGAGTGACGTTAGACTACAAAATGAGTAGAATAGGACATTTGTCCGATGGTTCAAAGAGAGAGTGTTGTCCGATCAGTCCACGAATGTGCCTGAACTGATTAAAGTAGTTGCATTTGGACCAAATCT